>RJWT010008039.1:0-26805 GCA_004365215.1 Cuniculus paca
GGCACACTTTCTCAACAGACACATCTGGATGGCATTCTCCTGACCCTATCCTTCAATTCTATTAATTCTGCCTCCAAACCACTGCATGAATGTCCTCTTCATCACTGGTAACCCAGTTTTGGTACAGGCCACCTTATTTCTTAAGTAATCCTGCACAAAAGTCACCCTGCCTGTAGTGTCATCTGTGACATCCATTTTCAGTAGTGTTGCCAGAGATGTTTCTGCACACTAAGTTCCCACAGTGTTGGTCTCCTCCTGAAAATTGTTCATTGCTGGACAATTTAATCTCTCTTGGAGCAATTGTTTCTTAAAATATCAGAGGGTTAAAGAAAACATGTGAGGGAAATTTCTTTTCCATTTTCTTGGCCCAAGACTCTATACAAGGGAAATGAGCAGGAAATAGAGTCATTGTTAGAAGGTGTGAAAGAGGTTCATCAACAAAGAGCAAGAGGAAATGAAATACAAGAACACAGTGAGTTGCTCCTTGTGTTCTTGAAGTCAAGGAATCTGGCTCATCTGCATACTCTGAAACAGTTCTGAAGCTTTTCTGTAACCCTGAGCTCCCTGTCAATAGTACAGGCAGAAAATTCATCCTCAAGACACAAGACCTAGGACCAGCACAGTCAACTGTTTGTTGAGCCAAAATGGGTGACAGAACTAACGGGGTGGGCCGATAGTGAACTTATGGCCTGCATCATCCTGGCATGGACACTGACCATGAAACCAGGTATGTTTACCTCAGGAGTCCAGAGATCCCTTCTTGATGCATAGCTGGAATCTTTCAAATCACTGTGTGATTATTAGGACACCTTCACAGGCAGACAATAGTGTATATACTCAGGGCCCTGTGCATGGTTTAGTGGTCTGCTGAGGGACCAACACTTAATTTTACACTTTGCTTAAAAAGTATACAGCCAGTCTTGTCTATAAGCATTTCTTTCAACAATAGCAAAACTACCACTGGCTAATCTAAGTGGGAAAGGTGGCATGCCTCCTGAGAGACAAGAGAAAATGTTTGTGAAATTCAAGCCAATAGCTAGACATTCTCCACACACCTCTCTTCTAGCCTGTAGCTCTGATCTCCTTCGTATCCCACTTTCCAGTGAGAGGACAGGCCTAGTGTTGACGTGACTTGCCCCAATTCTATCAAACCAGCAATACTAGAGTGGGGTTAGAAGTGCAGCCTCTCTCCATTCTGCTGCTCCACATCAAGCTGATGTGCCTAAAGATACAACAGGCAGTGGGAGAAGGCAGCACAGCAAGGCATCCAAGGTAGAGACAGATTTGGGAGAAGAAGCTCAGTTCAGTCAGGAGTTGCAAATGCTGTACAGCATTTCTCCATCACTCACCATCACTTGAACATGCTCCTGCAACACCAAGTCTCTTCCATTGCTTCTCTTGCTGCAACACTTTTCCCTGTATATATGTCCCACTTTCTGTATCAGGCTGTGCCTCTCCCATGGAGTATTCACTTGAATCCTCCTTTCTTCTGGTTACTATCGCAGTCCAGTGTGATTATTCATTAATTTGATTTCTCAGCTACTCATCTGTGGATCCAAGGGCACCTTGGGGACCTGTATTGACCACATAGGCACAACTGACTCCCATATCAGGCCCAGAATGAGCACTCCATAAACATTCATAGGAGAGGTGATGAAGACCACTATGAAGCAGTTTTTAGCAGGATTTAAACTCAATTTATTGGCTTTCAATGTTTACTATGAGTCAGTCCCAGGCCTATGCCCCTTGTCTGGTGATAGACGGTGGATTTATAGTAAGTAAACCTCTAGAAATGGCTGGTCCTGGCTGAGGCCTGTAGTGTCCTGTGATGCTTTGATGCCTCAAAGAACAACACAAGGCCACAGCTGAGGATGCCTGGCTTCAAACCCAATTAACTAAATGGAGACTGTAGCTGCAGGCATCTCACTCCTGCAGTGAATGTTATCCTCAAGATAAAAATAGTTCTCCTAATTAGCATAATTTACTACTCGGGGAAATCCTTTAAACTGACTCCCAAGATCCTATTCAGTTTCCCATGATCTCTTCAGGATTCCCTTTCTTTGTTTGAAAACCAAATAAATACAGCCTGCTGGAGAAGTTCTGTATCTCAGTCCCCAGAAAATCTCAAATTCTGCTGCAGGGTTTTCAACCTTCTAGAGCCCTAAAATCATACCACTTGTTTCTTACTTAAGCCTTCACCATCCACTTGCTTGGGAAGTTGCAGATCTGGTCAGTGCATGATAACTGGCACCCAAACAGGGACCCAAAATCCTTGGACTGGGAATTGTTAGCCTGAACGAGTAAGTCTACTTAGAGTGGAAAGTGTGAGACACGGAGAAGGCCTTCACAGGAAGAAACTTCACTGGGAATGCCTGGAGAAAGGTGGGAATAAAACATTCAAGGGTGAGTCTTCCAACTGTAAACAAAACATTTTATCTGCTAGTAAAATGGGCAAAAGATTTTCAGCCAAGGAGCAGTTGCTCCAAGGCCTGCTCAAATGCTCAGGGGCTTGTGTACCAACAAAAGACCTAACAAAAATTTTACAAGAAGTAACCAAATATAATCTATTTTTTCCTTAGACAGGAACTTTATATATCAATAATTGGTAAAAACTAGGAAAAAAATCTTAAGAAGACACATAGTAGAGAAAAAACCATTTCCCCTGAGATGTTCTCAACTTGGAATCTGGGTTCATTCATTTTTGAGCTCCTTACAGAAATCACAGAAAACAGTTTTTGATTTGGACACTGAGGAAATAAAACAGCTCTCAGCAGAGGCATCTGACACCAAAACAGTCCTTAAAGGGATTCCCTTAGCAAGATCTGAAGCCTTCAGGAAAAACATCCCTCACAGCCCTATCCAGAAATTTACAGGTTTTAAAGAGAAAAGCAACCACAAAAGAGAAAATCACTGGCACCCCTACTTGCTTCCCAGTTAAAATTCAGCGAGATGGTATTAGCAAAGTGGCTTTTGTTCATAGGTCTTTTGGATAACAAGTGCTGAAATATCTCAAGACAAAGTGTGGTTAACAATGGAGTTCAAGGTTCATTTACAGTAGAACTCTTAAAAAATGTTTTGGATACATACAGCTGACACCTTATGATATCAGACATCTAACACAAACATGCCTGTCTCCTGCTCAATTTCTTCATTTTCATGTAAAGTTTAAAAATCTTTCAGAGAAAGCTCATATAAATAAAAAGTGTCCTAATCCACATGTGGAAATAAATGAGATGCTTTCTGGAACAGGATGCTATGCACCACTTGGGGAACAGATCCAATGTCCTGATGAACTATATCCACAATTGTCAAATTTACTAAAAAGAGCATGGTTAAATATTCCAGAGGATAGAGCTCCCATAAAGTCCATATTATTACCTGAGAATGCTAGTGACTAACTGGGCCACTGTTACAGAAAGTCACAAAAGTTACAGATCCATCAAGATCATCTAAAAACTCTAAATGATTTTCAAAAGTTATTAGGAGACATAAATAAGACAAGGCCAAAATTAAATATTACTACTTATCAATTAAAACAATTATATAATACTCTTTTATATTGGTCACATAAGGTATCATTCTAATTTACCGGATTTTTAACATATAAAAATCAACAAGCTTGTTCATTAGTCATTTTTATTACTGTATTTGATGCAGCTAAACAATCTCATCCACACCATCCTCAAAATAGTAAGGCTTTAACCAAAGAATTTCAATTATCCAGGTCTCCAGCAAGACAAATTCTTACGTCCTGTCCGAGTTGTCAAAAGGATTCTAGGCCTGTACCACCAGAGGGCAGTAACCTCAGAGGTGAAAAATATAATGATATTTGGCAAATGAACGTTCCACAGTTTTCTTCTTTTGGCAAATTGCAATACATTCATGTGTTTACTGATACATATTCTCACTTAATGCATGCCACTTGTCATGCAGGAGAAAAAATTGGCCATGTTCAACAACAGTTTTTGTCATCATTTGCTCCTATGGGTGTTCCATACATTATAAAGACTGACAATTACAATCCTTTTTTCAACTACCACATATCAAACACATTACAGGAATTCCTTACAACCCTCAAAGGCAAGAAATTATAAAAAGAGCACATCTATATCTTAAAACTCAATTAAATAAACAAAAAGAGAAACTACAATTAACCCACTTACACAGTTAGATTTAGCCATTTTTACTTTAAATTTTTTAAATCCAGTTGCAGATAATACATTGACCCCTGCAAAACTTCATTGGTCAGCATCCCATAAGGATGCCCAGCAAAGGGCTCAAGTTCTTTAAAAAGACATTGACAAGAAAAAAATGGAAAGGACCAGTGCAGCAAATAACGTGGGAGTGGGGTTATGCTTGTTTCTTAACAGGTGATGGATCCATGAGGTGGCTACTGTCCAGAAATATACGACCTTGGCAGGAGACATGACTGATGATACTGGAGAGAGTACTGTGTGATGGCTCTGCCAACCTGGGCCCTCCAGAGGATAAACCTGTCTTAAAAGCCTTGTTTCCAGGGACCTGCCAAGCCACCAAAACATTCACGTCCAGCTTTTTCCCACCTAAACAACAACAAAAAAAATACAAGTGAAAAATGACATCCAAGCAACAATTAGTGAGGCAAGCTATATAGAAACCAGGCAGGCACTTAGGCAACTGAGCTAGATCCCCAGCCCTAAGCTATATAGTTACCATAGGGAAATTCCGACAACTCCTGAGAATCTTTTGGTTGCCTTAATAGCTCTGCTGACAGTATTTGTATGTATAAAACCTGTTTCAGGAGCAGAGTGTTAGACTTATGTCCCTAGTCCACCATTACTTAGACCCATTACTTGGGAACCTAAAATTTATCATAAACCAGACACAACTGGTGCTAAGTTAGATGACATTCCAGGCCCAGTTATACTTACTGATATGCCAGATAAGGCAATTAATTGTACTTCACAATTTGTTTTTCCACCATTATGTGTTAAAGTTCAATCAAAATATTCTTATGTTGCTTGCCCTCAAAGGTGGGAGGGACACACTTTAAAACAACTGGTTGATATCACCCTGAGATTTACACCTACCCCAAAAACTGTGACAGATTTATAAAAGCCAAAGATACCTATTTGCTCTGTGATTAGTCTTTTAAAGATACATAAATATGCTGTCTGGCCTTGGGCCAATTGTCAGACTGAGACAAAAATTAAAGAAAAAATAGGATAGTATGAATTTATTGATTAGAGTCTATAGAAAAACATCATTGTTAGGATAAAAATACAGATCCATGGCAGATCTTAAGTAAGAAATATTCAGGTAACATTGCTAAACAATCTTTACCTGTAAAACTTGTAAGTTAGACCAGCTCGTGGCTCAGTATGCCTATGCCATATGCCATACTTAATCTATGGTGGACAAATAAGACCAATACAATTTTTTAAAAACTTGGCCCTTTCATGAAAAAAAGTATATAGACTGGCAAAAACATAAAATCAAATAATAAAAAATGCTCTTAAGTGAACACATTACAAAACTGTCCAGACTTCCATTTACATTTGTAATCCTTATGTATTTCTATATGGCACTTGTCTTAAAATGCTGATTCCTATAAGTGCTCAAGTTGTACTTTGAGCCATTGTGTAAAACCAGGTTCTGTTTATAGATAGACATTATTAATAATGGGTCTCCTGCCAGAAGTTTATAACACTGTTAATCTCGCTAAAATGCATTCCTACTCTCTGGTGTCATATTTGTTACATACACTAGCCAAATGTCTGACGCATTGGGCAAGAAGGAAAAAAAATGCTTGATTAATTATTGAAGAAATTGTTTCTCTGGTTCTCCTAATTTCCAGTGTGGCAGTTTCTTCAGTGACCATCATACATTCTATGCAAACAACTCATTTCATAGATAATGAGACAAAGACTGCTTGTAAAACATAAAAAATACAACTTACCATAAACGCTAAATTACAGACACAGATTAGCATGCTAAACATATCTGTGTTACAGATGAAAGACCAAATAGAGAGACTACATTATTACAAGGATAAAAGAGCCATTAGAAGGTCACTCATTACTACATAACTCGCTTGCCTTATAACAAATCTATGCATCTGTGGGAGGTTATAAAAAAATGTACAATGAGCTATCCATCAAAATATTACTATAAATATTGACGCCCTCCAAAGGGAGATGTTTGTCAATGTCCTGACAAACGCAAAATTTGACAAACAAATTTAAGATTGAGACAAACTTTCTGACGCCTTAAACCAATTAAATCCATTCAACTATCTAAAGGTACATGTCTGGCTTTATGTTAGTCTGTTTAGTGTAATCTGTGTGTTTCTCCTTATTCTATTCATAGTCTGTCAGAGAAGCCAGAACAGGCTAACTTCTAGACACTGCATAGCCATGATGTACCCTGATTCAACTTCTATTACAAAAACAAAAAGGAGGACTTGATCGATACCACTACAAAGCGGCTCTGAGCAGGATTTAAACTTAATCAACTGGCTGTCTATGTTTATTTGTGAGTCTCTCCCAGACATAGGCCCCTTGTGTGGAGACAGGCAGTGGATTCATGGAAGTAAACCTCTATAAATCACTGCTCCCAGCTGAGTCCTGTAGTGGGTTGTGATGCCATGATGCCTCAAAGAACAAGACAAGGCCACAGCTGAGGACGCCTGTCTTCAACACCAATTAGCTAGCTAGAGACTGTAGGTGTAGGCATCTCACTCTTGAGGTAAATGTAAACCTAGAGATAAGATAGTTCCCTTAAGTGATATAGTTTACTACGTTAAAAAGTTTTTAAACTTACTCCCATGGTCCTGCTCAGTTTCTTTTGTTTTGCTCAGAAACCCCTTCCTTTGTTTAAAGCCAAATAAATACAGGCTGCCCAAAAAGTTTTGTCTCAGCCTCCAAAAAATCTCAAATACTGCTAGAGGGTTTTAATCCTCCTAGAACCCTAAAATCATGCCACATGCCTCTTTCATTTAAGCTTTCATCATCCACTCATTTAGAAGGTTACAAGCCTGATCAGTCCACAATAGAGGGGGACAGAAAGATAGGCATTTATAAGAAAAGATATCTAGACCAGAATGAACAGGTTTTTATGTAATACATGACAGGCTGACAGGTGTGATATCTTCTAAACAAGACACACTTGAACTCTGGTTTCACCTGGAATTGTAAACATATATTTCCTGCCTATCACCTAAGAAGGGAATAGCTGAAGCCCAGCTTCCTGGAGGCATCAAAGACACACAGAAGACAGCTGTGCTTCCAAAATATAATGTAGTGACAAAAGAATGCAGGATAAGAAAGCACATGAAAGAGAGCAGAGGGTAGGACTCAGATGCACTTCAGCTGCATCAGATCCCACCTTCCCACGTGAATGCCAGTTTGAGGGATAGGAGCCCTACAGGAATGAATGGGCAGGCCCTAATGGTACAGCAACAAAAGAGCTGCAAGTAAAGAAACTGTAGAAGGGAAGAGGAGAGTAAACACACAAGGAGGACTTCTTTTCTCAGAAGCAGATTCATTCTTCCAGAAGGGGTAGTATTGCTGGATTCTCCCTTTATGCCCTTAGTGTGAAGCAAGCATCCCCTCTTTTTGGTCTTTTTCCTCCTCTTCAGAATGAAGGTTGTGACCTATAGCTAAAGCCTGTTGGAATGCTAAAGGCACCTGTAGGATAGTTTGGTTTGCATGCTCTGCCTGTGCATCTCAGCTTCAACTGAGACATTTGCTCAGGTAAAGCCTGACAAAAAATAAGTATCCAGATCTTTTCCTCAATCTGCCTCTCACTATCTTGTCCAAGGGTAAACACTTCCCTAGACAGCCAGATAAACTGAACATTGATAGGTTAGTAGCTATAGTGGTCATCCTGGCCAACTATTAAACAAGATCTCAAGAGAGAATCTCTCAACCTTGAGTCTTTGCTGGCTTTCTATCTCACCTATGTGTGAAACAAGAAGCCTTGGATTAAGAACTTACTTTAGCCCTATCATCCTCCTAACCCTGCCTCAGAACAAGTCTCAAAAGTCAACCTTATAGTCTGAAAACTCAACACAAGGAACGTGAGTTTGATGTCATGTTGGTAATTAATCAGCCTACTTCCTCATCCTTATACAATGTTAGAATGTGTCTGAATCTCTACCTCTCTCATATGCCTGCCCCTCTACCACCACTTGGAGCACTGTGTCTAGAAAGAGTTCACACAGTATTCATGGAGTAAAATCCTGTGGAGGTCTGCTGTGAATGTTGCATTGCATTGTTACCTGAGGAAAGTCAATCATACAAAGTAATTTCTTTGGTGTATTATCAGAATCCCTGGGCATATTCACTCCAACCCTAGTAGTTCCAGGATAGTATCTCATGTTTAAACTGTGTCATGGCTAATGTTGGGAGATTTTAGTCAGATCTATGTTGAGAATCAAGAACAGAGAGCCCAGCAGAATGATTTAAAAGGTTTTGAGTTTGACTAGAAAAAAGACTCTAGTAAAGTTATGGTCTGCAAAGATGGACCAGTGGAAAACTTGCTTGCTATAAAGGAATAGGACAATAGAAAAGATAGCCCAAGGATATCACATGAACTAACAGTACAAGAACAGCAGCTTTTGAAAAGATGAAGACTATGCTTCGAGAAGATAGTCCCAGAGCACCACATTCCAGAATTGAGGTGACCTAAAGAAGTTGTTTATCTGGATTGGACTCACAGCACTCAGCAATCCAGGAACTCAAACCCTACAGCCAAGAGATAAGCAAGCCTGGCTATTGCTTCAGTTGATGGCAGACCTCGGTGTCATGCACATGCTGCTGCTTTTAATTAAATGTATAATACATGAGTTGTGGCATCAGGAAAGCTTTCACTCAGACTACAGAAGAAGGTGTGGGATGCCCTGAGATGGCAGTCTGTAAAGCCGTGAGAGTGAAACCAGATACAGTAGTAGAGTTCTCAGAAAGTTGGAAAAGTCAGCAACATGGATCATCTGAGGAAAACCGCAAGGAGCAAGTAAAGTCCAAGAGAAAATCCCTAAGACTGCGACTATGGGAAGTGCCATAGGAATGGGGCCTCCCAAGCTCATTGGAGTTCACATCTTCCCATAGTTGGCCCCAAATGCTGGACGTGGTAATACCGTGCTTAATGCTTGTCCTGCTGAATTTTGGACTTGCTTTGGTTCCATTCTTTTCTAACCCCTATTTTTACCCTTTGGAATTAGAATGTCTATCTTGTATCATTATGTTTTGGAAGTGTTTTAACTTTCTTTTCATTTGTACAGGGGCTTGCACTAAGAGTTTGTCTTAACCCTCAGTGGAGGCTTTGTACTTGGACCTTGCTATGGTTGATACATTGTGTCAACTTGAACAGTTTAGAGGTTTAACTGAGAGACTCAGCAGGAGGCAAGGGTTCTTACTTTGTAATTATCCTCATCCTGTGCAAAAGAGGGTACATTTTGTGAGTGCTACACCCACCTTGGGGAGGAGGGTGGCCTGGGTACAATATAAGGGAGGAGAAGAGGCTTGCCCTTATTCACTTTTGTTCTGGCTGCTGCCTGAAAGTATTGTCCTAGTGCAATGCCACCCTGCCTTGGAGCCAGCTGATTATGGACTGAAATCTATAGAAACTGTAAGCTAAATAAACCTTTACTTGCTTCACTTGGGGTGTCAGGTGTTTTGTCCCAGCAACGAGAGAAAAGTAACCAAGACAGAATTTGGTACCAGAGGAGTGGGGTCATTGCTGTGACTGTACCCAACCATGTGGTTCAAGAGCCTTGGGAATGGCTTGTGGGAAGAGTTTGGAAAGTTTCCGAGATGTCGCCTGAAAGAGTAGCTCTGGAACAGCTTAGGTTGTTCTGCGTGGGAGATTCTTGTCAGAGCTCAGGAGACCAGAAGGCTGATAGAGAGCCTGCCACTAAAGACCAGGCTCAGGATGTTTCTGCTGGAAAGAAAGACTGCATTGAGTGTTAGACGCCACACGATGTGTGTGATAGCTTGGCAGAAAGTTTGGCTGCATTTTGCTTATCTGCAGAGACTGCCTGAGACTAAGGTTAAGGACAGTGGACTAATTAATCTGGGAAAAATAATTTCAAGGCAGTCAAATGTTGAGGCCGTGGCATGGCTATTGTTGGGGACTTTTAGCTAGATTTATATTGTATATCAAGAGGAAAGAGCCCAGCAGGGTGATTTAAAACATTGTGAGTTTGGCCAGAAAAGAAGCTCCAATAAAGCTGTGGACTATAGAGATAGAGCTCAGACCTCAATTGCTGAGAAGGAACAGAGATATAGAAAAAATGCCTCTGAAGGCATTGCAAAATGCAACAAGTCTTGAACCTTTGCAGCTTCCAAACTGCAAAAGTGAAAGACTTTGCTCTGAGGAAAAGCCTCAGAGCACCACATTCCAGAATGGTGGCAGAGACCCCATGAGGTTCCAGAATGGCAGCAGCATAGAGAATCTGTTCCTCACAATCAGGTTCAGAGTGCTCAGTGATCCAGGCACTCAACCCCTGCAGCCGAGAGAGAAGAAGGCCTGGCTACTGCTCCAGCTAGCAGCAGACCTCAGCATCATCCACATGGTACTGGTTTTAGGTGCATATAGAATGCACAAGTTCTGAGGTTGGAAAGGCTTCCACCCCAATTTCAGAAAGCCTGGGATGCCAAGCAGTGTGACCCTGAGAGGGCAGTGTGTGAAGCTCTGAGTGTGAAGCCAAAGGTGCAGTGGAGACCCCAGAAGTTTGGAAAAGCCAGGAATGTGGATCATCTAAGGAAACCTACAATGAGGGAGCAAAGCCAGCCCAAGAGAGAAGCCATGGGAGCTAAAACCCCTGGTGTCACCGGGGTGGAGCTGCACAAGCCCTTCGGATTTCACAATTTGTCACAGATTGCTTCAAATGCTGGACATGCAAATACAGGACTTAACATTTGCCCTGCTGGATTTTGGACTTGCTTTGGTTCCAATGCTTTGTATTCCCCTGTTTGTAACTTTTGGAATGGTGATGTCTATCTTGTGCCATTACATGTCAGAGGTGTTTAACTTTGTTTTCATTTGTACAGGGCCTTGCAGCTAAGTTTATCCTCCATCTCAGAGGAGACTTGGGATTTGAACTTTTCAGCATTGCTGAAACTGTTAGGACTTTAGTAACTCTTTCAGATGAACTAAATGCCTTTTGCATAAAGAGATGTATATGAGTCTTTGGGGGGCCAAAGACCAAACATTATGATTCTAATGTAATATAATGTTGATATACTCAATGGTGGTTCTTAAGGATTGTTAAAATGTGTTACAATGTTCAAGTTGCAAAATGTTAAGAATTAGCATGTCTTGGTGACTGGAGGCTGGTTTAAAAAAATATGTCTGGTTGCCAAGTTGACAAGGGGTGGATTGTTATGGTTGGTACATTGTGTCAACTTGAGCAACTTAGAAGCTTAACCCAGTGACTCAGCAGGCAACAAGGGTTCTTACTTTGTGAATATACTCATCCTGTGCAAAGGAGGGCAGAGAGATTTTGTGAGTGCTACACCCACCTTGGGGAGGAGGGTGGCCTGAGTACAATATAAAGGAAGAGAAGAGGCTTGCCCTTATTCACTTTTGCTCTGGCTGCTGCCTTGAAGTGTTGTCCGAGTGCCATGCCACTCTGCCTTGGAGCCAGCTGATTATGGACTGAAATCTACTGAAACTGTAAGCTAAATAAACCTTTCCCTGATTCACTTTGGGTATCAGGTGTTTTGTCCATGCAATGAGAGAAAAGTAACCAAGGCAGTAATGCTGAAACTCAGGATTTTAGCAACTGTTAGAGTTGAAATTTTGCATAAATGAAGGTGAATGAATATTTTGAGAGTTCAGGAGTGGAATATTATTGCTCCTACCTACCTAAAATTTTCCCCAAAGCTACAAACTCATGTGGTTATAGGTAGAGCTTTTAAGCAGTGGCTGAATCTAGGGTGTGTGAATGTGGATCAAGGGTGTCATACAAGGATTAGTTCAGTATTAGTCAACTTGGTCAACTGCTGCAACTTTGGATAAACATACAGGTGGAGCTCAGGAACAGAATTACACCTAAAAACACACATGCTGTGAAGGTAGGCAGAGAAATTTGTGACTTCTTGGATGACAAAACTGCAGATTCTGGAAGAAAACCACTTCTTCCAAACTATGAAGAATTTTTTTTGTTGTTGTTTTACTAATTCATTTATTTATTTATTTATTTAGCCATATTTTCCTTTTTTCTTTGAGAGGTTGGTGGGGTTTGTGAAACTCTCCTTTTTCCTTTATTTCTCTTTCATTCTTATTTCTTTTTTCTTACCTTTACATGTGACTCATTGCTTTTGTTTAACTGCTTTTAAGATTCTTTTCTTATGCTGTACATCCAGCATTGTGATTATAATGTATCATGGAGAGGTTCTTTTCTGAGTGTGGCTATTTAGAGTTTTATATATTTTGCTTCTCTAGATGGTAATTTCTTTTCTCTTATTTGGAAATCTGTATGCTTTTATTTTTGTAAGCAGGTGTTTTATACTATTTCTGTTGTGCTCTAATTTTTCACTAATTCCAAATAATCTTAGATTTGTCTTCTTTTGTGTCATCCAGCAGCTGTTGGATCCATTTTTTCTAGTTCTCTTGTTTTTTAAGGTATTCCTCATTAATTTGACACTAACAATAGTCCTCTCATCTTGTTCTGACACTGTCCTCTCATTGGTCTTGTCTGCAGCCTGTATTTTCAATAGAATCCTTAATCTCCTGAATTTTTCTTTGGAACCTTCTTATGAATTCATTCTTTTATAAGCTGGTTGTTTTGGTTTTATATTTTTTTTACCTCTGCTACCTTTTTATTAGTGCCTTTTGACTTTATTTATTTTAATGTTGGTTATTTTCCATTTGAATTATTTGTTTTACCAAGTTTTTTACTGGTGTCTTCTCAGACTTGCTGATTTTTTTTAATATGGCCTATTATCTGCTTACATCTTTTTTTATTTTAAAGAGGATACAACAAATGAAAATAAAACAGAATAAAACCAATCAGAACAAACCTGAGTAGGTGATACAGGACTTCACAACAATACAAAATCAATAGTTACCATAATGCCTTTTGTTGTCTTCAAAATAGCTGCAGGTACTTTCAAACACAGTAAAAATCAAACAGAACAGAATAGAGTAAAATCAGTAAAAACAAAACAATGGATACAACAAAAGACTACAAAACAAGACAACAGTAAATTTAAAATGGCTACCATATGTAACTTACTATCATTGAAATAGCTGCTCATGTTACCGGGTATAACATAATCAAACAAATCAAAGGAGAATAAAACCCAACCCAACAAAACAATAAACAATGTAGGACTTCAGAGTGAGACTATTGGGAATCAACAATGGCTACCACCCTCAGAAGGAGACCCCCCCCCAGATGCCACGCTGCATACCCTTATCTTCTGAATAGATCATGAGACCACTGGGCCTAGACCTGCAAGGTCAGAGAAACACCAAACCACCACAGACTTTCAATTGCATTTCATCTTAATAACTATCATCAGAGCCTGTATTTCTCTGGATCCTCAGGTTTCTTGGAGGGGAGGTGACACTTTTGTGTGCCAGCCCACAAGCCTAAAGGAGCTGGGATCTAACTGTCCCTCTGCCAGTAGGGCCCACAGAGAGAGGCTTGGTTCTGGAGGCCTCAGTCCAGGCAGCGGCCAGTGCATGCGGCTGTTTCAGGTGGGACAGGTCCAGTTCTCCTTTCCCAAGGTCCACGCTGATGCTGACTCATGGGGAGAGGCTTGGATCTGGATGTCCCGGTCCCACAGTGGCCCACGCATGGCCCTGCTTACATCTCTTTATTTGTTTATGTGGCCTATGAATTTGCCTTCCTAACCTATTTTGCTATCTCTTCTGGCCTCTTTTTGAATACTTCAGCTGTGTGGCTTTTGGTTTCTTCCCCTCTGATGCTGTATCAGCAAGTTTAGGGAAATTGGGAATTTTTGAAAACATATTGTTTCATTTTCTTCTCATGTTTCTATCATTTGCTTGTGTTCTGTGCTTTCTCTGTGTGTGTGTGTGTGTGTGTGTGTGTGTGTGTGTGTGTATGCATGCACGCATGTGTATACTGAGGCCTTTGAGTTTACTGTAGAGGCAAGCTTTGTTGCTAGTATGGAGACCCCTTTAGTCAATGCCTACTTATCAGTGGTGTCCTCTGTACATGGCTATTAGCTTTTACCTCTATCCCAGATCCAACTACCTCCATTTACTTGAGAGGGAAGATTGCATGATATCTGGACCACTATGCAGTTATCTGAGAATGGGTTACTATAGTTTTAATGACCTAAAGGCAATTCAAGCATTAGTATCCTAAATAAACTAATTAATAGCAATAATTATGATACCTTGGTGTAGTAATAAAATCATCAATAACAGCTTTAAATGCAAACTAGATATTCACAAATTCTAAGAAATAATAAACATAAAAAGATCTATAAATATATTATGAACACTAAAACAATTCAAATATTAATCTACAAGTGGTCTACCACAAATATGTACTAAATGGAACAACTTTACTTCCAGCAACTGTGAAATAGTATTTCCTAGTAGTCACATCAATCTTGATAGTTGTGTTACTAAAGGTAGAGAGGACTAAGAGCCAGAGAAAGTTAAAGTAAATTTTGAAAAATTAATAAATGAGATATGAAAAACCCCTGCTTCCAAGCAGGAGAGAATAGAAATTAGGGAATCCTATTGAGAAGTTGTTATGGCCTGTGTCTAGATGTCCACCCAAAGCTTCATGCAGTCATAGGTGGGGCTTTTTGGAGGTGTCTGGATTGAGGGTGTGAGCAACTGGTATCAAGAGTTCAATGCTAGGATCAAGGATATGAGCACTACACACCCTAAGACTGGGTACCTTGGCTAAGATATAAGGGACATAGAGAGGATCATCACTAGTCACTTCTTGTCACTTACTTGCTGCCTTGACTCCCCTGCTTTTCCATGAACTATTTATCCACTGTGATGACCACCTGCCATTTCTCTGTGATTTGAATGAGTGGCTTCTTCCCAGGATCTGTGATCTTGGAATTCAGCCTGTCATAATTTCTTTTCGCTTTTCCCCAAAAATGGGCACAAAGTCAGCTTCATAGTGGAATTTAGCTGTTAGACTGAACTGAGGAATTCAGATTTGACAGAATGTGGCCATTCCTAGGGAAGCCCTAAGCTGTTTGGAAGCGGGATTTTCTTAGGAATAATTAGATCTTATAATGCTTCTAGCACCCAGGTTACTACAAAGCTTTTAGTGTCTAAGGAAAATATGAATCCTAGAAATCATACTTTTTGTAAGGATTTTGACTTTGTAGCTAAGTAAGTAAGTAACTAAGACAAACTGCATAAGGATTAAGGACTTCAAGATAAATAGAAACTATTACCTCTTTAATGACCTTTATATCCTGTACTGTCTATAAGAAACACTAACCCATTACATAACCATAATGGGGATTTTTGCAAGGGAAGTCAGAGGTGTACCATTGTGTGGCCTCAAGAATTTGTTAATAATGCAGCAGAGCCACTTGAGAGCTTTAGCTTTGGTCAAAAGGGAGTGGATCTCTGAGGGAATTTTGACAGAATGGGCCATCTTGGACCTTGCCAGAAAGGAGATATTTCAGAATTGTGAAAAAGCTGAGTCTCAAGTGTAGGGGCTATGTGTATGTAGGCTTCAGGGTGAATAGGGAGGGTCCTAAATAAGCTAGAAATGGCATAGGGTGGAGAGCAAATGTGGTTTGTAATTTGACCATAATGTCCTGTCCAAGTTGGAGGATACAGCGTCTATGAAAAATTAGGAAGAAATGTGAGAAATGCCCATTTAGTAAGTAGATTAGGAAGTGAGTAAACCACTGTTTTGTTGTGGCTTGCAATATATACCCTTCAGGAAGAATAGGAACTGTAACAAGAACTGAGAAGAGAGTCAAATGAGAATACATACACCCTGTATCGATTAAGAATGTTATTCTGTTCCTTGTGACATCAACATAATCCTATAGTCCTTATGAATGAAGAAACAAGTAGGGATTTGAAGACACATTATACTTCATCATTCCAGATGGTCACTATCTTCAAGTAAAAGAACCCAGAGAGGAAGTCTGATTTTGGATTTGGGCTTTCCAAATTAGATGTTCATCTCTGTCAAAGAAGGAAGGACTATTGTTACCCTCACACATGAGCAAGGATATAGTCCAGCTAGTAGTTTATATCCTTGTGGCTTGGGGTACTGTTTGCTCAAATAACTAACCTGTCCTGAGGTGGGAAAAAGGTAGAAGGTGTGACTCACTTTCAATTGATTTATGCAGACAAAATGTTCCATTGGCAGACAGGGCTTGGACTATGACAGCAGCCATTTATTGGACCTGATGTTTATCTTTCCTGTCCTCTTTCATGGCTTCCCTGATTCTTGAGGCTTCTTCTCAATACGAAAATTCTTGATGGTAATATCTAAATGTGTGGAGTTCTTTGCTGTACCTTTTGTATCTTTGGAATAATGTCAAATTTCTCTATTCCAAAGTGAGTTGTTACACAGAGACAACATTTTGCCATAAACTTCAGTTAATGTCCCATATAGAATATGTTGCACAAAGAATTTGTCCCCACCAGTACTACAGTGTTTACATTATACAGGCTTAGCTAGTCTTCCTGATTCCCACTTACTAGATCTCAAAGATTGTGTTTATGTGTCTCTGCTTTTCAGCACTATTTAGGGGAAACTTTCCTCAGTTTGATGCAATATTCATCATCTTACTACCAGCAGATAAAAGAGTGAAGGACCTCATATGAAGCATATTGAAAATATCAACACCTCTGTAAATGTGGATCTTTATTCTATCTACCTTTGCCATTTGAATTTTACCTTCTATTAGGACTGTTTCAACATGTTTTTGCTTTATTTATTATGAGGACTTTCTCAGCATGTTTTTGTTGCTATAATGACTTTCTCAACGTGCTTTTGCCCTTTGCAGGATGGAGTTCCCAAGATAGACGTAATAGCCCTTCTTATCAAACATTTGGGCAAAAGTGAAGCAGCTTCTTTATATATAGGACATTTCAATATTCAACACTTCGACATTCATAATGCTGTTCACCTTTACATTTTTATGTTGTAGTCCCATAAAATTTTCTCTTTTTCCCCCAGATTATTAATTTCCCTTTTTGAGACAGAGTCTCACTGTGCAGTTCAGGTTGGCCTTGAGCTCACTTTGTAGCCCAGGCTGGTCTCAAACTGGCAACAATCCTCCTGTCTCAGCCTCCCAAGTGCTGAGATTACAGGCATACACCACCATGCCCAGCTTCCCCCATATTATTTTAACCTCTCTGTGCAGAAGGCTTTGGGTTCCCAGAAGGAGTTTGAGCCAAGGGACTTTGGCCCTTTTGTCAAATTTTATCTTTATTCTTCTGCCTGACTTTTGCCCAAGATGCTTGCCTGGAAAATACAGGAAAGATACTCTCATGAGAAGGGAGCCTCTTTTTGCTTGGAACTAGAACTATGGGGAAATGTTTTTGGGTTCTGCACATATCTGGAACATATAACAGTTTCATCTGATCCACAAGAGTTGCTTGTCTTGTGGTATTGGAAATGGCTGAAAGTGAAGACTAATCACATGTGGGAATAGAGCAAAACCAGCCCCAAGAACAAGGAGCACCTGAGTTGAGCCAGGTGTACAAGTTTTTCCAGCCCCGAGAACATGAGGTGCCAGAGGTAATCTAGGCAAACAAGTTGTTAGGCAGTGGGTTTCACTTGACATCAACCAGTCAGATATATAAATAAGTATGCTGCAGTCATTGGGCAGCTTCTTTTCTTCACTGAGAGAGGGCTCCGCCTGCCCTCATCTTTCTGCATTTTCACTCTTGCCTTTATCTCTTCATGGTCCTCCAACTGGGAGTTTTCTAGAGCTGTGCTGGCCATGGGGTATAGGTGGTAGTTCTAGGATAAAGGGACATATTATTTCAACAGATGGCAATCTGACAAAAGATAGTATGGCAATCTGACAAAAGATAGTAACAAATGAGCTTTTGGGCTGGATTGCAAGATTAAAACTTCAACAATGAGAAAAGCCCATTTCTGAGGTATTACTGACACACAGGTACCGGCAAATGACCTGGTCTATTTAAGGGATATCCATGTGGTGCTCAGTCCAGTGGACAATTCAGAAGTGCCTTCAAGCAAGACATGATGCCCATAAAAAAAAAAAAAACCAGGTTTCAAAAGTTACTAGTATTGAAAAGGTGATGTCCTCATTTGCTCACTTTAGGTATTCTTTTATGCTCAACTTGGCCCACAAAATGAGTTGACATGAGGATACTGCACCAATGGCAAGATGGTGCTGAATCAGGACATAGTCTTCACCCAACCTTTCTAGCACATAATGCTATCAACAAATGTAACAGGATGGCTAGATAGCAGATTTCCTGCTGAGAAGTACAGGTGACTGGATGGCTAGTCAGTCTAGGAAAAATAGGACTCAACCAACTGGCCCCACAGGAGGAATTCAGGTGACTGTCCCCTCCCCTAAACTGAAGGACCCAGGAAGTGGGTAAACATTAACCACACTGTAGGACCTTAAGACGCACATGATGGACAGGTGAGACTAGAAAGATAAAAGATCAAAATATTAAC
The DNA here is from genome assembly GCA_004365215.1 of Cuniculus paca. Classification (NCBI taxonomy): domain Eukaryota; kingdom Metazoa; phylum Chordata; class Mammalia; order Rodentia; family Cuniculidae; genus Cuniculus; species Cuniculus paca. The sequence continues at coordinate 18,623 of RJWT010008039.1, forward strand.
CTAAGAGGTGAAAATGACAAAAAAAAACCCACATACACACACACAAAATGCAATCTCCAATGCCCAGCCTATCCAAAACAAGTACAGGATACATCAAAATGGAGGACACTGGAAGTCACAAACCAGAAATTTCTGAAAAGAAATAAATCCATGAGGCTATAGAGGACACCAGATTAGAAATAATCTCTCAGGTAAAGAAAGAAATGAAAACCTTAATGAAAGAGTTGCTCAGCATAGCTAGAGAAGACAATGCTAAAAAACTACTGGAGTATCGGAAAATGATGGAAACATTCAATGAACAATATAGGAAAGAAATAGAATGCACAAAACAAATTGAAAGAGATATTCAGGAAATTAAAAATTCAATTGAAAGCTGGACAACCACTTGAATGAAACAGAAGATAGACTATCAGACCTTGAAGACAGAATCACAGCTAGCAGTCATGAAAGATAAGAACTCTTAAAAATAACAAGGGACCATGAAATAACAATTCAACAGCTCCAAGACAATGCAAAAAATATGTTTGATAGGTGTCAATCAAAATGCAGGAGTCAACACAAATGACATAAAAATATTGTAGAAGTAATAAATGAAAATATCCCCAGCATGAGAAAAGAATCCTATATACAGATAAGTGAGGCATATACAAGAACTCCAAACAGCCATAACCAAAATAAATCTACACCCAGACATATAAGAATCAACATCCCAGAAATTAAGCATAAAAACAGAATACTAAAAGCTGTTAGAGAAAAGAAACAGCTCACCCATCAAGGAAAGCCCATTAGAATCACAGTCGACTTCTCAACACAAACCCTCAAGTCAAAATGAGCTTAGAGTGAAGTATTTCAAGCCCTAAAATTTCAACCTTGATTCATGTACCCCGCAAAACTATCTTCCAAAATTAATGGAGAAATAAGAGACTTCCATGACAAAGAGCAACTGAAGAAATTCATGAAGACCAAAAGAACCCTATAAACAGAACTCAAAGACATGCTAGATAGAGAAAAAAATGACCACAAATCCCAGAAGAACAACAGAAAGAAAACACCAGGCAGGGCAAGCAGTTAAACAAGAGGGGAAAAGCAGGAAACCAACAACAGGAAAATAACATGGCAAAGTTAAGCCAGTGCATATCAGTTATATCTATCAATGTAAATGGCCTTGATTCACCAGTTTAAAGAAATAGATTGATGGAATGGATCAAGAAACAGGATCCAACAACATGCTGTATACCAGAAACACATCTAACTCAAAAAGAAACTCATAGACTGAAAGTCAAAGAATGGAAAACAATATTCCATGTGACAGAAACACAGAAAAAAGCAAAGGTAGCTATTCTATTTTCAGACAATGTGAACTTTCAGACTGAGAGTGGTCAAAACAGATAAAGAAGGTCACTACATATTTGTTAGAGGAAAAATTGAAGAGCAAGAGATAATTATAAATATATATGCACCAAATACAAGAGCACCCAACTATATAAGATAAATACTAATAAACATGAAAAATCAAATATGCAATAACACAATTATAATGGGGGACCTTAATACTCCATTGTAACAAAGAGATAGATCAACTAGACAAAAATCAGTAAAGAAATAACAGAACTGAATAAACCTGTGAACAAATGGACTTACTAGGTGTTTACAAACTGTTATACTCAACAACATCAGAATACACATTCTTCTGTGACACACAGGACATTCTCTAAAATAGAACATATATTAGCCCATAGAACATGCTTAAGTAAATGCAAATGGATTGAAATTATCCCATGCATATTATCTCATCATAGTCCACTGAAATTGGAAATAAATGGCAAAAGAAACTGCAAAATTGATATGAACACATGGAAATTAAATAACACCCTCCTGAACAACCAAAGGGCTACAGATGAAATGAATGAAGAAATTAAACAATATCTTCAATTAAATGAAAATGCAGATACAGCATACCAGAACCTGTGGAACACAATCAAAGCAGTCTTAAGTGGGAAGTATATAGCAATGAATTTTGGCATCAGGAAAACAGAAGAAGCAAAAATAAACAACCTAATGCCACATCTAAAGCTTCTACAAAGACAAGAGCAAGTCAAGACCTAAGCTCATAGAAGGGAGGAAATTATAAAGATCAGAGCAGAAATTAATGCAATTCAGACTAAGAAAACAATACAAAGAATGAATTGAAGAGTTTGTTCTTTGAAAAATAAACAAAATTGATAAACACTTAACAAACCTTATCAAGAAAAGGAAAGAAATAACTCAAATTCATGCAATGAGGAATGAATGAAAAGGGTGAAATTACTACAGATCCTTTGGAAATTAAGAAGATCATCAACACCTACATTGAAAATCTTTACTCACATAGGCTGGCAAACACAGAGGAAATGGACACATTCCTAGAAGTGTATGAATTAACAAACCTGAATCAAGAAGATAAAAAAATTTTGAATAGCCCAGCATCAATGAGTGACATTCAAAATGTAATTAAAAATTTAACAACAAAGAAAAGCCCACATGCTGATGGATTCATGATTGAATTCTACAAGACATTTAGAGAAAATTTAACACAAATACTCCACAAACTTTTAAAGAAATTGAAGGGAAGCAATTCTCCCTAGCTTATTCCTGGAGGCAAGTATTACTCTGAAACCAAACCAGAGAAAGACCCAACCGAAAAGGAGATGTATAGATAAATCTCCCTAATGAACATTAATGAAAAAACTCTCAATAAAATACTGGCAAACAGAATGCAGCAAGTCATCAAGAAGATTATACACAATGACCAAGTGGAATTCATCCCAGGAATGCAGGTGTGGTTCAATATATGCAAACCAATAAATGTAATACATAACATCAACAGAGCCAAAGACAAAAATCACACGATCATCTCAATAGAAGCAGAAAAAGATTTTGGTAAAGTTCAACACTCATTCATGATAAAAATCTCACAGAAAATCAGAATAGATGGTCTCTATCTCAATCTGATAAAAATCATCTATGAAAAACCAACAACCAACATTATATTAAATGAACAAAAACTGAAAACTTTCACTCTAAAATCAGGAACAAGACAAGGATGTCCATTATCACCACTCCTATTCAATATAGTTCTGGAAGCATTAGCCAGAGAAATTAGACAAGAGAGAGAAATAAAAGGAATAAGAATAAGAATGGAAGAAGTTAAATTAGTATCATTTGCAGGTGACATGATACTCTACACAGAAAACCCCAAAAACATCATCAAAAGACTACTGGAGTTAACAAGCAAATTCAGCAGGGTAGCTGGATACAAAGTCAACACTCAAAAATCTATAGCATTCCCATACACTAACAACAAACTCACTGAGAGAGAAATTATGGAAATAACACCTTTCACAGTAGCATCCAAAAAAATGAAATACTTTGGAATCAATCTAACAAAGGATGAAAAATATCTATACATTGAAAACTATAGTACTCTATAAAAGGACGTTGAAGAGGATATCAGAAAATAAAAGATATTCCTTGCTCATGGATAGGAAAAACAAACAGTGAAAATGGCCATACTCCCAAAACTATTATAGAGATTTAATGCAATCCCAATCAAAACATCATTAGCATAACTCACAGATCTAGGGAAATCTTTCCTAAAATTCATCTGGAACCAGAAGAGATCTAGAATAGCAAAGGCAATCCTGGACAACAAAGGCAAGACAGGAGGCATCACAATCCCTGACTTGAAATTATACTACAAAGCTATTGTAATGAAATCTGCTTGGTACTGGCAGAAAAAAGAGACCTGAGAATCAATGAAACAGAATAGAAAATACAGAAACAACTACAAACATGCTCAGCCACCTTATCTTTGGCAAAGGGGCTAAATATGTTTACTGGAAGAAGCATAGCCTCTTTCATAAATGGTGCTGGAAAAATTGGTTTTCCACATGCCAAAGACTTAAACTAAATCCATGCCTATCACCATGCACTAAACTAAAGTCAAAATGGATCAAGGATCTAAATGTTAAAACAGAAACGCTAAATCTACTGGAAGACAAAGTAAGTAGAAATCTCAAAGGCATAGTGGCAGACAAAGAGCTCATGAACAAAACACAAACCACATGAGAAGTACTTCAAACAATCAACAACTGAGATATCTTATTTAAAAGTTTTTGCACTTCAAAAGAAATCACCAACAGAGTGAAAAGAAAACCCACAAAATGGGGAAAAGTTTTAGGTAACCATCCCTCAGACAAAGGACTTATATCTAGAATATGTAAAGTATTAAAAATCATCACCACCCCCAAATTCAAAGATCCATTCCAAAAATGGGTATCTGAGATGAAAACACACTTCTCAGATGAAGAAATACAAATGGCAAATAAAGACATGAAGAAATGTTCAACATCACTGGGCATTCAAGAAATGAAAATTAAAACAACATTGAGATTGCATCTCTCTCCAGAAAGGATGGCTGCCCTCAAGAAATCAACCAATAACAAATGTTTGCAGGGCTATGAGGGAAAAAGGAACCCTTCTCCACTATTGGTGGGAGTGCAGACTGTACAACCATTGTGGAAATCAACATGCAGATTCCTCAGAAAACTAGGGTTGGAGGTCCTATTCCATTCAGCTATTTCTCTTCAGTGTATTTTCCTATAAGAATTAAAAACATTTGTTTTTCAGTTTTTTATGAGTACATGTTTGCAATATACATGCCACAGTGATACATGTGCACTCATGTTTATAGCAGCACAAGATACAATAGCTAGAGCTTGGAAACAACCCAAATGCCCACCAACTGAGGAATAGATAAAAGAGATGTGGTATTTTTTTTTCAATGGAGTATTACTCAACTATAAAGAAAGATAAATTTGACACTTTTATAGATAAATGGATGCAACTTGAGATCATATTCATAAGTGGAATAAATCAAACTCACATGCATAAATATCACATTGTCTCCCTAGCGCAAAAACAAAACTGAAAGAGTAAGATCCAAAATGTACAGTAGATATTGTGAAAATGAAAGGGGAAAAAAGTGCTCAAAAGGAAAGAACTCTTGGAATAGAGGAAACAAGAAAAGGAAGAAGGGAAAAGATTATATGTATATAGGTATACATATATATATGTATGTGTGTGTATATACACAAGAGAGATAACTATACTACGTATCTCTGAAAGTACATAAAAGAAACAGTTTGTGCTTTCATTGTTTGATTGTTTGACAATTTTTATGCCTAAATCTTGTAATCTGGACAACTATTTCTAAAATAAGAATGTGCAATACAACATGCCTGAGCAGGAGAAACTCTGCTGATCATACTGCTCTTGAATTTAATTCTGAAAACTGAAGATTTGCACTGCAGAAACACCTTCATATAATATGATGTACTGGCCATATTATTAATAATTAAAGGATATTTGAGTATTGTGCTAAATTCTTTTGAGTTTTATATTTCTTGGATGTTAATGATCTTTGCTTGAAGACAAGGATTTGGCTTTTGATATGATCCACATTCCATAAATCTTCATTCCAGGGTGGTTCTGCTCCATACCCTCAAGGAAGGAATGCAGAGAAATCTAAATTCAAAGGTCTAACTGGATACCTACTGGTCTGTTATCACTTGATCATACACAGACACTTCTTTAAAAGCCCCAATCATATGTTGGCATACTTGTTCATCCCTTGATCATGTGTATACAGTTATCTCCATAAAAACCCACAGACAGGGCTCTGAGTGACCGATGCTTGCAGACACCATTGCATGGACATTCCTGGTGGGTTCGGAGGACAGCAAGAGCACTGAAGTTCCCTGAAAATTTCTATACATTTGGCAACTTTCTACTTGTATCCTTTGTAACCTCCTTTAAAATAAACCAACATACTAGGTAAGTGAATATTTCTCTGCATTCTATGATCTCTCAATTTAATTAAATTAAAATTTAAGAACAACTAAAGAAACTTAGGTTTTCTAATGGATATCTAAAGTGATTGGGAGTTTCAAGTACTAAGCCCTCAAACAGTGGAATGTGATTGTGTCAGAAAAAAGTATTGCAACCACAGATAAAATCCACGTGTGTCTCAGATACTTATTTCACTGCTGAGATAAATACCCAACATATAAAGGTAAATGAGCAAAGGTTTATTTAGCTTGCAGCTCCTGGGGAGTTCTGCTCATAGTTGGGTGGCTCCAGGACAAAGTAGCATGGCAGAAAAGCATTACAGAGGAGAAATAATCCACAGGAAGTAGGCAGGCAAGAGCAAGCAAGGGACAACCCCAGCAACTTATTTTACGTATTATCCACACTACTCAGGGTAGCTAGCTCTCATACACTTAATCCTAGTGCCCTTGATTCTAGCATTGTACCGTGAATCAATTCAAGCGTCAGACATTCTAGACACAGCCACTTCTTCAAAAGCCTCATCATTGACTGCATGAGCATGGGGGGAAGGGGCATCTGAGCATAAGTCATAACAATGTCTGAGAGTACAGAGGACAAACTGAGTAAATTCCCCTCTTTGACATTACAAGCAGTTTGTGTGCCCTGTACCTATTGGATTCTTTTCTTTTGTCCCCTCTAGAGTCACCTATCATCACACCTGCTTCTCAGTGTGCCCTACTCGCTACATGGCCATGACAGGCTGGAGCTGCCTGGTGACAGGAGCAGGAGGCTTCCTAGGCCAGCAGGTTGTGAAATTGTTGGTGCAGGAGGAGGGGCTGCAGGAGGTCAGAGCCCTGGACAAGATCTTCAGACCAGACACCAAGGAAGAATTCTCTAGTAAGTGAACTGGAAGCTTCACATTAGCGATCCATTCATTCTACAGCCCAAGCAAGTGGGGTGGGGTGCTTTTTAAAACAAATACAGGAAATTTGGAGCCACAAGGCACCTCCCATGTCCACATTCATCAGGAACAACTGAGGATGTACAGGATAAGAGATATTGAACAGCTGCTGGGAGACTGGTCTCTGTACTTGTAACTGAAGAGTTATTCTCAATCTCAGTCAATATCCAGGCTCTTTGTACCCCAAATGAACAACTGAGCAGGACCACAGAAGCAGTAAGAAAGACTGAAATGTATTAAAGGAAACTTCTCAGAGTGAAGTATGATAATGAGAAAATTCAAGAACAAGTTTCACCTCACAGCTTCAGGTTTTGAGGTATTTACTGGAAACTTTCCCATATCTTAGGGCCTGTGATTATAACTACTAGAAAATTCTACACAATTAACTGAATCATCGTTTAAGTTTCTTTGAGGTTGGACAAAACCACAGTGGCTGTCAAAACCCTTTGAGGGATCAAAACTGCAATGCTAATGATAGCAAACTAACCCTGGGCTTACCATTGGCTCCTCTGAAGTAGGCACATGTTCCTCAGGCTCATGCCAAAGTTCAAAAGACCATGTGAGAATGGATATATTTTTTATGTTCATAGCAGGGTGTTAAGAAAATATGGTGAGGGTAGGAACATATTTCTCTGGCTTATGCTATGATAACTAAAAGTATGGTGAGAACAGCATGCTCTTTGATCTCCAACAACCAGAGGCATCCTATCTTTTCTGAGCCTAACACTAGGATGCCTACCACACTGTGTATCTCCTGCCTAAACCTGACTCAGAACTACTCTGGGTGGCCCTACACAGCCACTGGATCCCTGGGCCTCTCTATTTTTCATTTAGAAATCACACGTCGCTTGTCTCCCTCACCTGCAGCTTGTTAATGTGCTCAAGTTTCTGAACGAAGCAACTGTCCTCCAACACCTGCTGAGGACTATTAAGCTAGTGGACTCAGGAATGAGTCCTCCTCAACTCTCTTGGTTGCCTTGGACCTCACTGTTGGCTTTATTTTAGGATATGTATAGTCAGCATTTTAGGTGAAGGTAAAATAAAAGGAAATGCAAGTAAAGCTTCTCTTGGGTATGCATATGAGAAAGAGAGAGAATGAATACATGAGTACCTGTACAAAGTCACTGTAGTACACACGGGTGAGGACCAGCATGACCAAAATCCCCTACCTGGAAGCCTCATGTATTCTTCTTACCATGCCTTACTTCTCTTCATTTCCAAAAGGAGAGTGAAGCAGAGCTCCTGGAGCTGTCCATTGTTCTTTTCCCAAATTGTTGCCCTTACTACAAATAAAACTCCTGAAAGAATATCAAATTTTCCCAGCTGCTTTACCCCAGATCCCTAAAACAATCCT
>RJWT010008040.1:0-21503 GCA_004365215.1 Cuniculus paca
AGACGCCCTGTTATTACCAAGGCTTGTGTTTCGTGTGCTCTGCCTGATCTAGTTCTCTGTGGCTACTCAGCTGTTCTTTGTCAAAGCATTTGTCATTTTCCTCTGTAACCTGAAAGAGGCTTAAGGTCTGATTGAAATGATCAGTCTTTTACCTCTTCAGACCTTCAGCAGAGCAAGCCAAACAATCCTTTCCTGAGAACTGCAGAGAAAGCCTCTGCTTTTTCTGGACCCACAGGTAGGGAAGACTGCACACACCAATACAGCCTTCCCTTGGTATTCTGGGAGTCCAGGCAGCCCCAAAGTAAGGTTAATGTTCACCCAAGAAGTCCCAAATTGCTGAGCTTCAAATGTTTGTAAGGACTGAAGAGCAGTCCTTAAGCAAGACAGGCTAACGCACACTAGTTTTTCAGCTAGAATTCCAACAAACCCAACTGTCCACAGACCTGCAGCCATCTGCTGCACAGAAGGCAAGCTGTTTAGGGTCAGAGAAAGTGCTTCTCTTTCCAAAACCTCGAGGTGTCCTACAGAAAATTAGGTATACCATGCTGCACACTTAGCACTACCCCTCCTCACGCACACGTGTAAGGGGCATCTGTTTAAAAACAAGGCAACAGCCGAGAGTGGGGCACACACCTGTAATCCCAGCACTTGGGAGGATGAAGCAGGAGGATTGCTGTGAGTTTGAGGCCAGCCCAGACTGTCTCAAAAAAACCAAAACCCAAAAAACAAATGGGGGAAGAAAAAAAAACCTCACACCACTCTATGCATTCTTATTAACTGTTCTGCTGAATTTCAAGGGACACTGTGTCATATCTTATTTAGATATTCTTTATGGATGGGCATCTGAGCTGTGTCTCATTCTTCTGCCCTCATAAAGAATGATGCATGAGAAGCAAGCTTACTTACACATCCTGCATGCATGGAGATGTCCCTTTGCAGTGGACTCTGAAAAGTCAAACCTAGGAAGTCATCGTTACCCCAGGGAATCTTTGATATTACATTTTTAAAATGCTTATATACTTTGACCCAGCAGTTTGACTTTTCAGAACGTTACAAAAAGCTTCTCATAAGGCTTCGGTTTGTGCTAAGAATTCAGAGGAGGATTTAAGGAAGGAGGACTTTATTCTACGTCAGACTCTGTTAGAAAGCAGAATAATTTATAACTGATTATGTTAATAAAACATACAGAAAAAGGTAAACCTCATAGTAATGAAGCAGCAGCCAACCAAGTTAGGGAAAGGGGGATGTTTATCATTCTGTGGTTTTGTTAAAGCTCAGGTTCTGTGTGCTTAGACATGATTACAGAGGTTGGTCTTGTTTTGTTTTTCTCTAATACAAAGTGGCCTTCTATGACACCGAGGCTCTGTAAGAACGTTTGTATCAACAGGACGCCCTGAGCTGACTGATGGTGGCAGGACAGCTCCTCAGTGTGAGGCTGGCTCTGCCCTCTGCCTTCTGCCTGCTGTGGTGCTATTCGTCTGGGGTGCTAGGGTCCATGACTGTGTTAGTGCAGGAGTTGCCTGACCTCTCCACTGTACCACTGTGATTCCCTCTGAAATTGATACTACGTTGTAAAGTAGCACTTTGCCCCCAGGCAAACAACCACTTCTCTTTTGTACTAGTGTCAAAACACGCCCCCAAATTCCTCCCAATCAGGTAGCAGGGGCTGCAGATTCCTTTCCCTTGAACAGGGTCAACTGTTGTAACCTACTCTTACCCAGCAGGATGGAGAAAAACGTGAGGCTGCAGGCTCCTGAGGTGAGGTCACGGAAGGCATTGCAAGTTCTAACTTGTTTGGAGGGATGCTCCAGTTTCCTCAAACTGCACTTTAAGAAGCCCCACCACCGGAGGTTCCAGAAGCGGTGAAGCACATCTAGGGTCTCTGGCAGCAGCCCTCGCTGGGTGCTGATGGCGAGCACTACCCTCACAAAAAGAGGCTGTCTCCTGACGACTCAAGCACAGCTGAAGTCGCTCGCAGTCCCAGGGCTCTCCAGGCAAGGCCCCAGATACAGACCAGAGACAAACTAACAAACCCTCTCTTAATATTTCAGACCCACAGACTCTGGGGACAAAATAAAATAAATGGCTATTCTAAGTCAGTACGTTAAACAGCAATAGTAGCTGACGACCCATCAACCTTCACCTCATGCATTCGAGTCCACTGCCGATCCTTTCTGGGATTATTTTTCAAGTGCTACGAAGTAGTGGTTTTCTAATTCTGTTAATCCCTCTACCTTTATTAACTGGTATTATTATATTTTTTAAAAAGTTTTTAAAATTACTAATGCTACTTAACTAATCTGCAAGACAGCACTTACTGAAAGCCCTAAGACGTGCTTAGTTACCTAAAAGGGGCACTAGTTAAAACAATTTTACAAGTCTTTCTAGAATAGAACAAAATTAACAAGTCATCCTAAATCAACTACTAAAATTCCTTGTCATCATAAGGACTTGCTTCTGACCCCAGTACTTAATAAAACAGCATCAGTGGCAGGCGCACGCTTACCTGCCATGGGTAGAAAAGAGGCGTCTGATCCAAAGGAACTCGCAGGGGAGCAACGATCACCAGCTCGAACAAGAGCCCCAGGAGGAGCGGGACAACCCCCGCCAGCAGCCCCGCCACGATCACGGTCTTCATGATCTGCGAGGACACAGGCCGTATTGTCACCCAGCACAGTCCTGACTCGTGGATGCACTCCTCATGCTCTCTGGGGTTTATTTTCCTGCTTAGAACCAATGTCTAACAATACCACATTATCTTACTACATTACATCTTTTTGTATTACATGTTTAAATAAAATTTCTTGCATATGTGACTACAAGACCTTAAACTATACTGAGAACCTGAAATTTCCATGAACTGTCACTGCAAAAAGGATTACAGAGAATGCATTTTACTCTGTGTTAAGCCAGTGGCCATGTTTTCCTCGTAAATCCACTCTCAGGATTAGGCTGCTGTTTGTAAAAAAAAAAAACCACCAATGGGCTGAGATGCTGGTCCAAGGGGGACCTACCCCAGGGCTGAGCTGCTCCTCTGTGGTAGATGGGAAAGGGAAGGGGGCCGCACAACCCTAAAGTAACCAATAAACCCGACCAACCGGCTGCTTTTAAGACAGCCTGGCCTGACAGAACTTACTATGCTGACGGAGACCTCCTGTGTCTGCTTGTCCAATATGCTGGCCATTCAGCAACAGTGGCCACAGTGCACAGCATTGCAGCTCTAGGGTTCAGACTGAGTGGCAAAGGACAATAAAGCCGGCACACAAGATTGAGCAGTCTCTCACAGGGCCTTGGAGTCCAATGAGCCCTGTGTCTAGGGTGACCTCAGGAGCACATCTGTGTCAACCTGTGACCAGAGCCTGTGTGCGCGGAGGAAACAACGCTCGCTTCCTTGCACGGTTACTTGTGATTGTGTGGATGAATACCAAAGAAAAGCTAGCATGAGCGAGTTCCGTGTTTTAAGTATGCTTGAGTATTTCAGGATCTCATGGGTTAAACAGAAGCTGAACACCTCCAATGACACTTCACAATGAATTTCAGTATGATAATGGATTTTGGTAACATATAATCATTACCCACTGAAGGAAACAGGAACAGCAATGAGAGAAAAGTAACCAAGACAACCATTAAAAAAAATTAGAAACTAAGCTGGGCGTGGTGGCTCACGCCTGTAATCCCAGCACTCGGGAGGCTGAGACAGGTGGATCGTTGTGAGTTCAAGACCAGCCTGGGCTACAAAGTGAGCTCAAGGCCAGCCTGAATGGCATAGTGAGACCCTGTCTCAAAAACACCAGGGCCAGGGATCTAGCTCAGCGGTCTAAGTGCCTGCCTGGCAAACACAAGGTTGTGAGTTCAATCCCCGGTGCTGCAAAAAAAAAAAAAATTAGAAACTAAAACCCAAAACTTCAACATATTAAAAGGTATATTTTATATTTTTTCAATATCAGTATTAACAGGAACTAAAGTAAAATCAAAATATAAATTCAAACATAAAGTTTGAGGTGTACTATTAAAATGAAAAGGCATAAACGGTGACCTACACGCTCTTTCCTGGAAACTACTGGCATAAGGAGATAACAAACAAAAGTGAAACAAAGCTAAAGGAGTGAGGAGAAAAACAGTCACCGCTCCAATCAGAGGAGCCTTACCTACCATGAGAGCCCACTCTTTCACCTTCTGGAGGATCACTCTGCGCCCCTGGGGCATCCACGCCACCAGCACCGTCACGGCCCGGATGGTGAGCCAGCACACGTAGAGACCACAAGCAGCCGTGTAGAGCTCGTGGATCTTGGCAGTGCCCGTCCAAAAGGACATGAGCCAACGGCCAGCAAATACTGCAAACAGAAAGGCCAGTGAGCTGTGCAGCTAGGTGAAAAGAACCGTAAACCTGAGGTTCTAAGAGCAATCTCACAGCACAGAGGAAACCAAAAGAACACACCCTTTAGAGTGTACCATTACTTCATTACTTGTACACAGCCTTCCACAGGACACACTCAGCAGGGACAAAGCCTCTGGGAACACGCATTCACTCCAAGGCGTCGCAACAATGACCTGTTCTTTCCAGACTGCAAAGGCTTGGGGGAATTGTGCTTGCACTGTTTTGATCATCAATTAAAATAATTACACACATGATGGGACTGAGGTAGGAAATGTCTTTTCTAATATTTGTGCTGTCAACCCTTTCACTATTTAGGAAGATTTCAATTAGCATAATTTTTCCCAATGGCTCACTCATCAATACAGAAAACTAAAGTTTACTTTAATAGAATGGGTATACTTTAAATTACAATAATCAAAAAATGCCAAAAGAACCGACAAAAAATTATGACTATCTAAATGTATTAGAATGTATGACACAGATTGAAAACTGCCTAAGAAATATTAGAAATAAATTCTATAGGATATCCACATAATCTCTCAGGCAAGATCATTCATATAATTTAGTAATTTGTTTACCTGATTACTTCTAATAAAGTTAGAACAAGAGTCAAATTCTCAGTGCATTTTTCCCCTGTAAATTGCCTTCTCAATCTGGTGGTGTTATTTTTGAATACCTACAAAAAGCTGGTGACTGTACTATTTTCCATGTGTTATCTCATAACCCTCCAAAGCGCCGTCACCCAATGTAGACACATTCTCTATTTTAAAGATTAAGAAATTGGGTCCGGCTGGATGTGGTAGCACATGCCTGCACTCCTAGCACTCATGAGGCTAAGACAGGAGGACTGCTCGAATTGAAGGCCACCCTGCGTTACAAAGTGAGTTCAAGGCCAGCCTGAACTGAATAGTGAAACCCTGCCTCAAAAAGACAAAACAGACAGACAGAAACTGGGCTCAGTACGAGAACCTTGCCCAACCCAAAGCAGAGTACAGCTGAATTTGAAGGCATATCTGTGTAACAGAGGCCACACTCTTACCCATGGAGCAACACTGCCTCCAACTCAAACTCCATTAGCTTCATAGTACCAGAATGCTGAGGACCACAGATTTCATGTTAACTGACAAAACTAAACGTGAAAATAACTTTTTTTGCTTGTGGTTGTGGAACTGAGCTCAGGGACTTAGGCATGCACTAGACAAGTGCTCTACCACTGAGCTACATTTGCAGTCCTTTTTATTTTAAGACAGAGTCTTGCTGAGTTGCCAAGCCTGGAATTGAACTTGTGATCCTCCTGCCTTAGCTTCCCAAGGAGCTAGGATTAAAGGCATAGGCCACTGTGTTCAGCTGAAAACAACTCTTTTAAGGCCAAATACAAGGTTGGAGGTGTAGCTCAGTGGGAGAGTGCTTGCCCGGCAGGTATAAGACCCTGGGTTTGATCCCCAGCACTGCAAAATAAACAAATAAAAAGACACATACATGTAAAGTATCACACGAAAAAGCCTATGGGCACATTAATTAGAAGATATCAAAATAATTGCTGATAATGCTGTAGAAATGTTTAGTGCTCAACATAATACTTCTTTTTTTACTGCCCGGTGGTGGCAGGAACCTGGGAGAAGAGGTGAAGGTGTGGTCTATTAAGAGGTTTGCAAGGCCAGTTTGTAGAGCAGCGGGACTCACGGCCAGGAAGGGAGAACGCAGAAACACCCGGCCGCGGGCGTCGCACACCACTCAGGTGGCCTTTCCCGCCAGGCGCGCGCCTCCCATTGGCCGAGGCACTCGCAGTGTCTCAACATGTATTTCTACTCCAGGGTTTGTCTTTTTTGTTATTTGGGATTCATTACAAAATTGAGTAGCCACTTTCCATTCTACATTTCATGCATTTTTCATAAAAAAAAATGGTTTTGAGAAGATCAAATTCATGTCCAACTTGTAACTATACAATTAATTTATTGTTACAGAAATGTAACCTATGGGTGGAAACGGTATCCTTAGCACTCTTAAATGTTCGCTATCCATCTAAAGGAAGCACCTCGATGATGACAAATTACTCTTTCTACTACACGGTAGAATCAGATTAAAAGGAAATACCGAGGTAACGATGTTAATGAAACGGAATTATTCTTATGATCAAATTCAAGTATGAAAACTAGATTTCCTTCTTTATTTTTAAAAATATTTCTGGCAAAAACACGAAAATGGAGCATCAAACCCGAATGTAAACCTGCCCCACGTTCAAATACTAAGTCTTCTCAGCACTGTGCTTTCACAGAGCTGCATGCAGTCAAGAAGGCTTCGCCTAAACAGCGCTGATGTGAGCAAGAGGAAGCGAGGTCTGAAAGTCAACAGTTATTACGCAGAAACAGTAAAATAAAATGTTTACCAGTTAAAGGTAAAATCAGTTCCTTCAAATTAGAAAAGAAGTTTGTTTTGTTTAGAAACTTGAAATTAATTTTCCTATGTGCTCTTTCCCAGCCTTAGAATTCATGGGGAAAAACTTAATACAAGCTTGATTTATAAAATTATACTGAGTCAGTGTTATAAGCAAGATAACTCAGTATCTAGTTAGGTCCGACAGAGCTGAAAATTAAATTCACTATGTAGCCCCGGTGGCCTTAACGATTGCATAAGTAGTTAACACCTACCAACATAATTTAGAATCTTCTGACAGGCTATATACAGTAAATAAAAGGGGGCGAGCTGCTTTGTGACCTGGTCATTAATCCCTGACCTTTGGAGAAGATGACAAGCTATTACACATATTCAACCACAGTTGATTTCTCTCTTAGATGAAGAAATGCTGTTTTTGTTTTCTTTCTTTTTTTTTTTTGGTACAAGAGATCAACTCACGACCTTGTACACGCCATGCAGGTGCTTGTGCCACTGAGCTAAATCTCCAGCCCAGAAGAAATGCTGTTTAACTGACACACCCAACAAACTTAATGCCAGAAAAAAATAAGTATTTGTGAGCAGCAGGTAATAAAAGGAAAGTCTGGTTTCATTTTGCTCTTGATCAACAGTATGAATGGATGAAAAAGCAACATCACTGATGTTAAAAAACTGGTTTGAAACAATTACTGAAGTTATACAAATGACTTTTTGAAAATCCATACTCTGAAATATCCAAGAAAACTGAGTGATCACAGGTACTTCTATAAAATGAACACACAGATATCTTGATCTTGTCCCCTTGGGCTCCAGAATAAATGAGTTAAGTAAGATCTGAGTCCTCGTCAGTCAGTATCCCTCGCTCAATTGAGAGGAAAGGATAAGTATCTCGAGTTTCTATCAATGAAAAGGATCACACCTGCCAAACAGGACTCTTAAAAAACACCTTGGTGTAGCGGCTGCAGACCGGGCTGAGCTCCTACCTGGTAAGGTAAGGCAGATGAGGCTGGCAATCAGCAGTGTCACACACATGAGGACGATCAACACCAGAATCTGTGAGGTAAACAGAGACAGCTCAGGTGCACTCTGGACATCTCAGGACACCAGCTCCCCGGAGTCTGCACAGTTCTCCCACTAAAATGACTGCCTGAATCTGTACTTCCAGGTTTTCTTAAGGTCACATAAAAAGGGGAAGTTTTTCAATTTTTTTAAAGACAGACAGAGTCCTACTATGCTACCCAGGCAGGCCTTGAACTCTGGGCTCAAGTGTTTTTTTTTCTGATTCAGCCTCCCCAGCACCCAGGACTGCAGGCCCGAAGCACTGAGCAAGTAAAAGAACTCTTTATTTTGGTAAAAGTACCTATAACCTAGCCCACAAGTAAAATAAGTGCTCATTTTCACATATTTGAATACATTCACAAGTAAAAAGCAAACATTTTCTAATCAAAGAGCATAAAAATAAAACATATCCTCCCTAAATTTTCCTAATAAAAACAAAATGCTACAATTTTAAAATATTTGACTTTTTTAGCACACAATAGTGCTTATCCAGTTAGAGTGCTCTGTGGTATCAGGAATGCATACATCTATACTGTCTGATACGGTAGCACTGGTCACATGCAGCTGCTGGGCATTTAACATGTGGCTGGTGTTAACAGAATTTTACATTTTTTTGTAATCAAACTTAAATGTATATAGCTGCAGACAGCTAGAGCATCCTAGCAGTGCCCATCCAAAATGACATTAACCAACAGCCAGCAAACACTGCCAACACAAAGGCTGAGGAGATGTGCAGCTAAGAAAGAGAACTGCAACCTTGATGTCCTAAGAGCAATCTCACAGCACCGATGTCACAGCGCTGTCAACAGGAATGGAACGCGCTCCCCCTTCAGGTGAAGTCTGTACAGTACTTACCCTGAGGGGGAAGTTTAAAGGCCGGCGGTAAGGCTGAAAGCCAACAGGCCCTCCCTGCTGGAGGATGGCCTGGTGGGCGGCATGCAGGCCTTCCCCCACCACGGGAATGGCGTTGTTATTTCGAGCATGCTGGTTATTGTTCACTTGCTGATTTGCACTGTTCTCATTTTCTTCCTGGTCTCCCAGTAAATAGGAATGAAGATCCCTGTGCAAAAATTGTATCAGTGAGAAGTCTCACTTCAGGTCAGAAGAAAATGACAGATACATGACTTCACTTTCTTAATAGTTACTCTGAAAGGTGGTAGATGTCCTTGTAGAATCTGTATACGGCATTATTACCTCAAGCTGGTCTAAATGCTGGTGCCTACTCCAAGGTAACCCTTTCTAAACTTAATGTGAGCTAAATGGTAGGATAGCCTACAAACAATCTGTCTGATGTTTTCTTCAGCCAGTTTCTTCAGGAAAGAAATCAGTAACTTTAAAAGTTCATTTATCAAGTTAGAGCCCTTCTCTCTCGTGTGCTTGCTCTCTCTCTCTCTCTCTCTCTTTTGAGAAAAGGTCTCACTATGTAGTTCAGGTTGGCTCTAAACTCACTATGTAGCCCAGGCAGGCCTTGAACTCTTGGGGATTCTCCTGCCTCAGCCTCCCAAGTGCTGGGATTACAGGTGTTAGCCACAACACCTGGCTAGAGTCTCTTAAAAGGTGAGCTACTTTGCACTAAAATTTTTTTTGCCCTGTGTGATGGCATAAAAAAGCTTATTATGTGGCAAATCTTGGTTAGACAGTAAAAATATACATAGAAGTTTTCATAAAAGATGGACAATGAAGAAGAAAATTTTTAAAAATAAGTATTATATGTATTTGCATATATTACTAAATTATCACTGACTGAAAGTAATTTTCATGAGTGAAGCATGTGACATACTTAGTCCAGAAAGGTTACAGCAGGACAGAAATGACCCATGTGCTCAGGGAGTGGGCTGCCCATACTCACAAGAAGTACCCAGCGGTGACGGTCCACGCACGCACGAGTCCCTTCAGCCACTGCCTCGTATGTCCCTGTTCCAGTAATGCTGGCAAGACAACCTGGAGTAGAAGCAGCTCAAGGGACAGTTCACTCACTGGAGCATCACTGAGATGACAACAAAAGGCCATAATTTCAAATGAGAATTCTATTTTCCATAATAACTACATTAAACATTTAATGGAATTAAAACAAAGCATCAAATGAACTCACTGTCTTTATCGGGCCTCCCACTGTCTCTCAAAGCCAGGGAAGGTTTTCTCCTAAACTCTACTACACTGTTCCTGCCACGCCTTCACGGTACTAACCCACAACGTGCCGACGCACTTGGCAGCACCAGCAGCAGCTTACGCCACTGGGTAACTTCCCTTTCTCCACATCACCCTTCCTCCCTGAACAGCTTCCAAGACCCCCTTATCCTCCTCTGCCGCTTCAACCTGGAACCACCACTCTCCACTCTCTTCTCCATCTGTGCGGCTCCCTGGGTAAAAGTCGGGATTGTGAACACTCCCACCCAGCACCACGTGCTGCCGTAATGGAGTCAACCCTTGAGGGCAAAGTGGCGATCTGTTCTGGGGGGTTCCAGGAATCAAACTCAGGACCTTGTGCTTGCCACATAGGCGCTGTGCTGCTGAGCTATGTCCCCAGCCCTGACGATCTGTTCTGGTTAGGGAAAATAAAACTGTGACCTGGATTTTGAAAGAAACTGACAAACATGGAGAAGGAAGTCACTGGAAATGGAAAGAGAACAGCAAGGCAATCCTGACAGATTCAAAGGCAGTGATGATGAACCATGACCAGAGAGAGAGGAAACTGCGAGTGAGGCAACGCTGGGACAACTCGCTGGAAAGAAGCCAGAGATTATGCTGACCTGGGTATTACTAGGAGACCTGGGTATTACTGTGGAAATTATGGGGGAACCACGGACATTTCGTTTTTTCTTTTTTTGAGAGGCAGTCTCAGTAGGGTCTCAACTCTCTTGCTCAACTTACCCTCCCACCTCAGCCTCTGGAGTGCTTGGACTAGAGGTCTGCCTCACTCACTATGCAGTTCGGGCTGGCTTTGAGCTCACTATGTAGCCCAGGCTGGCCTCGAACTCATAGTGATCCTCCTGCCTCAGCCTCCCTGAGTGCTGCAATTACAGGCATGTGCCACTAAGCCCAATGCTAACAACTTTTAAATGGGAGTCATACGATCAAATTTCTAGAAAATCTAGAAGCAGCATCATTGAGGATTATAAACAGAGAGGAAAAAGGAAGGCCCAAACCAAGAGGGTAGTAATCAAGTGGAATTGGTAAAAGATCTAAAGGAATTAGTAGTATTGACAAGAATTAAAGATGTAACAGAGGCTGGGAACACAGCTTGATAAAGCACTTGCCTAGCATGCATAAACCCCAAGTTCAATCTCCAGTACTGGAAAAAAAAAAAAAAGACTTAAAAGAAGTAAATTTGAGGAAGCAATTCAATCTGCCTGCATTTTGGATAATGACTGTGAAATAATGCAAATGACTAAAAAAGAGAACATGAGAAGAATAGCCGAGATTAGGTTTCCAAATAACTTAAAATTTTAAACCAAAAGAAGTTTTTCCATCTGTAAGCCTTGTACCCTAATTTTAATCCATAATTAAATACACACTTTTGGCTTCATTCTTTTTCAAAATAAAGGTGATGTTACTAACACATTCTCAGAAGAAACAGTAAAGCATTTCACTGTGAACAAATGCACTACTTTACAGAAAAATAAAGACTTCCTCTGGAAAATGTACTAAGTTTATGTGATCTAGAATATGATAAAGTGTCTACTGTCATGTGATTCTAATAGCTGCAGGAGTGAACGTGTTAAATGTCTAATGTAATCTGAACAACTCCTAGGGTTTGGACCTGGCAGCGCTAGTATCCAGTGATCCACTATTAAGCTAAACTTCACAGCTCACCTATAGAGCATGACATTGTAGGGAAGAAAATGCGGCAGCAGACTTTTGATTATCCGTATCGGAAGCCAAAGCATCAGAAGGACGATGGAGCCGAAGACGATCTGCAGTGAGAAGCCAGAGACAACGCCCTGAGAGACATCACCCCCGTGGAGGGGGACGGACTCTGACCATGCTCAGCCCACTCTCAGGCCAGGCCCGCTGCCCCACCACAGCCCGAGTGGGTGCACCCACACATCATCCCAGGGCCACTCTGTAAAATCACATCCCTAAGACGGCTGCTCCACTGACCAAAAAGCTCTCTCCTCTCCCTAGGTTGTAAGGGGCCACAAAGGATAAGCACTGGATAGTGTGTGAGAGAAGAGCTAAGAACTTACCACACAGGAGCAGAGTTGCCTACGACTAAGGAAATCCCCTGTAGCCATGAAGGCATTACCCAGGTTAATGTCTATTAAAAGTTACCAAAGGGCACAATCCTATATTTAGGATTTTATTTTGGAAAAACTCGGATTTAACCCCATTAATTCTTTTTCCAGTAGGGAAGAAATTTTGAGATGCTTCTGTTAAGAGTTTAAAAGTCAGTTAAATCTCAAAACAATGGAAAGATGTGCTTACCACTGACAAAATAAATCTCCGGAGATGCCTATAAATGGGCAAGTGGATCATTTCCTGTACTGGGTTGAAATCTGGATCATTCAAATTCCTCAGAAACCATAAGACACCAGGCCGAAGTACCTGCAAATATATTTTAAAAGTTATAAATATTCACCAATGTCTTCAGGTTCTGTATATAAGCTAAAACAACAGAAAAATAGACTCCTGAAAAAGTATTTTGCCATCTCGAATAGGCCCCAGAAAATTCACGAGGTTTTCATGGATAAAGAACCTAAACCACAACTATTCTGGTTTTGATATTTGTTCCTTTTACTCATTCACTGGTAAAAACCCTCACTTAGTCCAACTGGTCAAAAAACCTAGATCTGAGATGAAAATGAAATAAAATCATTACTAGATACGGTATTGTGTTCCCTGGTGAAAGGATAATGTTGCAATTCACACATGTCCCAAAAGCAAAACCTGGCTTCAGTTTTCCACTCCCCAGAGGCATTATCCTAATCAAGAAACTCTGCGGCCTTGCAATGGTTTCATTTTCTTACATGTATCTCCGGGTGAGGGGTAATGGGCAAGTCTGGACACCAGCGCTGCCAGGTCCAAACCCTAGAGTCACCCTATGTAAAGCATCTCACCCCCCAAACTTCTACCTCTCCATCTTCTCAATGAGGCAGCTACAACGTATGATATATCCAAAGTTCTAACTCCCCAGTATGTAGGCTCTGTACCAACAAAAACCCACCACATTAATAAAATTAAAGACAGTGAAACGTTAAAGATTATGAAAAACATATTACAGTTTTTAAAAACCTGTCACTGAATTTCCTTAATCTCAAATCATTTATTTCAAAGACAGAATGCAAGCTTACACTGCGGGACTCAGAAAGCTCTGGCCCCACCTCTCTCTCCTCCAGTCTTTCAGAGAGCACAGCGT
Source organism: Cuniculus paca (assembly GCA_004365215.1). Classification (NCBI taxonomy): domain Eukaryota; kingdom Metazoa; phylum Chordata; class Mammalia; order Rodentia; family Cuniculidae; genus Cuniculus; species Cuniculus paca. Next base: position 13,185 of record RJWT010008040.1, read on the forward strand.
CCTGGGAACACATGTCCCAGTGCCTGCTCTGTGCCCGGCCCTGCTCCCCCAGGTCTCACAGCAGAGTAACCTGACTTGTCTGATGGCTTTTTCACAGGACTTGTGCCTTTATTTCTATCACCCAGCAGCATCCAGCACAGTCTGGTATGGAGTCTGAGATACATTCTTATTAATTAATTAAATACAATCTGCTTCATTTTTAAGTCAATAAGGACCAGATTCTGAAGACAGGATTAGTGAAGGTGCCCATCTGGTAAATGAACTGGAATCATAAAGACCCTCACTATAATTATGCATTTAAGAAGCCTGCTTTAAAACCATTTTACACATTCAGTTTTACAAAACTGTATCTTTTAGGGTTATTTCCAGTATTACATCTTCTTGAATGAAGTTTAAAACAGTCATATCATACAAAATTCCAAGAGTTTATTTTAGAAGATGCAAATGAGACATACCAAATAAAAAAGTAAGCACTCAAACTTTCTTCCTCAGTGTAATCATACTTAAAATTTGTAACTTGGCGATTTCTGACACAAACAACTGAAAAAGAGATTAAAGCAATCCAAATTCCTCTATCAGTTATTCCTTCTTGGAACAGTAAAGAGTATAGTCCAATTAGGAAATTGTCCCAGCCTCTGAGGTGGGGTCAAAAAGAAGCCCTTTTCAAACATTCACGACATCAGCATTTCCCACAGAACTGACCTCTCTGAGCAGCAGAATGAAGGAGGCGAAGTAGAACACATATACCATCCCCACCAGCCAGTGTAGGAACATGGTAGTGCCTGGGGCCGACTGGAAGCTCAGCTCTCGATCTTTCAGAGTAGCATCAAACATTTCCTAGGCCAAAACAGACAGGTGAGAGAGACCTGCACCAACTGCATTTATTTGCCAAATGACCATTTCTGTCTCCTGAGAAGTGAAGAGTTACATACACAAGGTATCATGTAACAGGCCTGCAATTCTCTCAGTGCTATTTCAGTGTTACAGAACTCTATGATGGAAGACCAGACACTATTTCAAAAAGGTATATTATACTTTAAATTTTTCAAACACAAAGAATGATAAACCAATTGAGGAATAAAAACTTTTGGAATAGTATTTTATAATAAAAGGACCATTTCGATTGAAGACCTTACTTTGTTGGTTAGGATAATGGAAGTTCAACTTACCAGGGAACAGATATCTAACCACCAGCCACAAATGAGAGGGAACACTCCGATTTCTACCACCACCAGCAAAGAGACCTTAAGTAAAAATAAAGATCATCAATATCACCCAAATGTAGCAGACACTACTTCCAGTTTTAACTTATAACAGGAATTACCTTAACAACAATATAGCAGACTCCCAGTAAGCGACGAGACCTATGAAATTTAACAAGAGTTGCCAGGCCCTATGGCAGCTAGTCAAGGAAAAAGTGAACATTTGAGGCTGCACTGAAAGAGGTAACTATTTAGATTATACTTCTTGGACAGACTTTATTTCACATTTTGTCCACATTCAGCCTTAAGAAGACAAGGAGAACAAAATACCTTAGCTATTAATGAGAACCACACTATGGAATGAATATTATAGTACACCCAAGATGATTCATTAAAGGATACATGACAAATTATCAGTGTTATTGCTAGAAGTATATACCCGACGATGGTTGTGATTAGGCCTTCAAAATGAGATGCTTGGACCTAAAAAATAAAACATAACAAAATAAGAATTAACCAACCTACATGGTATATACCCTAGTTTTATGACTGTGCTAAGCAACCCAAATGACTAAACTTGAATCATCCAGGAAATATAAAACTACAGAATATAAAGCTAGATCACACCTCTGCAAAATGGACTCTCCCATACACAGACTACATTTATCAGTAAGGGATGGAGAAAAATTAAAGAACAGTACTTTCCCCAAGTAGCCAAAATGACAGTAGAGTGAATGAAATTTGACGATAGAAACACTATAACCCACAGTCTGCCTGCTAGTGTTGCTGTATGGCAGACTGCTCCAGGCCCCCACCCACCTGTTAAAATGCCAGCTACCTCATTCCTCCCATGAGAAGTACCTATGTAAGCTACCCCTGCACTCCAAATCAGTTCCACTGACTTACAGAGAATAAGAATGTGGAAAAGACAAATACTGACACCTGAATCTTTTTTCATTCCTGAGTTTCAGATAGCAAGTAGCAATTACTTACCAAAGCATTTAAGTAAACCTTTCAAGCTCTTGCTTGCAACTAGCAAGAATCAAAGGGCTCTGTAAATAGTGAAACGTTTCTAAACACGCTCTCTTAAGATTCGTATAAACAAAGTGAACAAAAGATTCCAGACAGGCAGCTCTTCCTGAAAGACTAGGTCTTTCCAGAGCCCCCAGAAAGGAGTAGTAATAACATATAAATATCTACTTCTAGAAAAGAATGATAAAATGTGAACATTTAAGCAAATTCTATTAAAAACATGTAGCCTAACATTCCAAGACAGTCCATTCCTTTTTTTAAAGATCATCAATATATTGCTCCTTTTCTAATTTCATGAAGGGTCACCTGGAGAAAGGGAGAGAAAGGAACTCACAAGTTCGAAAAATGAGTGGGAAATCAGCCTGTGGGAAACTCCCTTAGGCTGCCTCAGGCCCACCAGTGGGAAAACAGTGCATTATGGGACTTCACAGCACACTCTGTTAGCTGGCAATATGACCTTCTATTATTTTGTTTTATCGATAGTGAGCTTCAGAAGAAAGGAACAAGATCACACTGGTAGCTGCTCCTTTGTAGAGGGCAGACTGAGAAGTGAAGTATCAGAATATTATGAGTTACTCAGAAAATATCACCTTTGAGGGCAACTAATGAAAGTTTGTAAAAGTATTATACTCACATGTTCTTCAAATCCCAAACCAACAAGGGAGAAATGACCAATGTGGTAAGGGCAAAATGCTAAAAGGGAGGAAAAAACTCAATGAAAACTGCAACATCAAAACAATGAACACCCCTCATATGACCTCCCACTAAAAGGAACCAGGGATTCTTTAGAAATGGAAGTTTCCAGAGCTGGGCCAAAAATGTGCTGTACCTGGGACAGTTTTTCTAACCTCAGAACAATAAAGTTAATTAAGGCAAAACAGATCTATGTCAAAAGGAAACCACTGTGAAGTCACAGGCCTAAGAGAGGATGACGGGAGGGCTGGGGAAAGTGGCTGTCGCATAGCACTTCCATTGTCACACAGCATAAACATGGCCCTACAGTGGACTCTGAAATGAGACTGAAGGTGGGAGGGTGATTTGAGCATCAAAAGAAACTAAGGGTGAAAACTACTAGAAACACACGGAACACATACAAACCCACCAGCCCTTAATGCTCAAAAACAGAAAGCCCAAAATAACAAGAAAGAAAGAAAGAAAGAAAGAAAGAAAGAAAGAAAGAAAGAAAGAAAAGCAAGCAAGCAAGCAAGCAAGCAAGCAAGCAGCAACATCACAGAAAACATTTTTGTTTTAGAAGCAGTTAGCATAGCAATGAAAGCACTGAAAACATCAGTTTCTTATGGTGAAACTGAGTAAGCGACAACACTGAGCTTCTCCTGAGCAAGAAGTACAGGTGACAAGAAGAGCCCTCACTGATCAGAATCAATGCTTTTTAAAGAAAAGCCAGCCAATAAACATAAAACATGACAGAATGGGCAATAATAATTTCCCAAATCTTGAAACTGATTCAGGCCAGGATCACTGAGGGCTGGTAATTAGAGAAGGAATGGTGGCCACTGTATATTCACATAGTCCTAAAACAGCACCCCCCAGATTACTTTCTCATGGTAAAAGAACCAAACCTGGGCAGAGGGCTTTAGGCTGGTTCACTGATGAAAGTGGATGAGCCAACATCGTATATTTCCCCTTATGGCATTGGTAACAAAACGTGAACAGTGAAGAATGGGTCACGAATAAACTGAACTTGGAATCTCACTGAGCCCTTAACTACAACAACCTTCAGAGACAAAGGAGGAGGATCACAGACATCTAGGAGGCAGCTGGGCAGACACAGAGCACAACATGATGTGCAGGGAATGTGACCTGAACTCACCCACTAATCAATGGCTAAATGGCCAGGGCCCAGGGGCAAAGCAAAGAGTATTCCAGATTAAAGCAAACTTAAGACTTAGCATAAAAATGTATGGACTAAATAAATAAGCAAATTAATAAATAAATGATGATGATGATGATGATGATGCATGGACTTTATTTGAATCTTCATCCAAACAAACCAACTGTAAAATGCCACATAATGGGAAAACTTAGGAATTTAAAATATAATTTTGATAATTTCAATAAATTGATAATTTTGTAAGATGTAAAAATGGCACTATAATTAAGAAAATCCCCTTAAATTTTTCACAATAAGAATTTTTTATATTCTTTTCTGCAAATCTTTCTTGCCAAGTTTTACTTTGTTCTCAATAGAATATAATTACATTTTTAATAGTAAAAGCAACTGAGTCACTAAATTATTAGGGAAGGGGGTGACTCAATCATTAAGACCAAAACCAGAGTGAATCTACTAGGAACTGGCCCACAAATCTGCACTGTACATTCCTTAGTATTCCTGACTTATAAATAGAACAAAAGCCTAAAACAAGACCCCTAGGAAGATGAGCTTCTGTCATAACATCATAAAAAATAAAACCACTTACCAAAAACAAGAATGAACAGTGTATTGAGAGACACCACCCAGAAGACATGTTCCTAAAGGAAAAGATCATTAATAAAACAGTTCATACTCAACACGTTTAATCTGACTACTCAAGGCATTTAGAGAAAGCTTTGGTATTAAAAGACAGTTAAAACTAAACTTTCTCTCCATGAGCAACCCTTTCAGGACCCTTCTTACAAGTTATTCCTATTTCTCATTCCTTTTCCCCAGTAAATTTTCCTACTCTTAACTCTTATTATTCCTAGAATTCATTCTTCAACTTCGGTGACCGTGAACTCAGTGCATCTGATACCTAGCAAGCTGGGGTTACTTATTTTTCCCCTGTATCACCATGGAGGTTCCAGCAAGATTGCTGGCAGGAGGCACGAGTTTGCTTGTGTTTCACGATACCCCTAACTATTCCGACAGGATTCTGCACTGGGACAGTACACAGAAACCCAAGGTCAGACCGCGGCTCTTCCTGAGTGACGTGCAAAGCTGCTCTGCTTACACTGCTACAGTTTTTCACACTGCAAGACTGAACGTTAAAGACCAAGTTATTTTAACTACCATTAATCTGGGGCTTCATTTTCTTTTTGTTTTTGTCTTTTGAGACAGGGTCTCATTATGTAGCCCAGGATGGCCTCAAACTCCAATGATCCACCTGCCTCAGCCTACCAAGTGCTGGGATTACAGGTGTGTGCCACTATGCCCAGTTTTGGCCTTCATTTTCTTAAGAAGAAAAAAAAAGTAGTTCACAATAATTTCCTTTTAAAATATTTTTCTAATAATTTCAACACACTAAATACATTTCCTTCATATAAGTAGTAATCAAAAGCAATGGTATCTTGACCTTAAATACAAAAAGGAAACACTGAAAACCTGACATTACTGAGTAACTAAGAAGCCACTTCCCAGTCCTGTTGTTAAAAATCCCTGGCTTGCCCTTCCACTGTGTCTGCACGGGCTGTCCTTCCACCCCTCGCATTTCTGTGCCCTTTCCTAGGACCAGTCCTCATTTTGGCCCCCAGTGCAGCCAGTGGGGGAGCTGGGAACAGGACTGGGCCTGGGTGGCCTTGGCCCCCTGCTCCACCGCAGAACATCCCCGAGCAGTCACTGCAGGTCACGGGAAGGCAGAGCTAGGAGTCACCCATCGCGGTCGCCCCGCTCACAGTGCCTGAGTCCCCGACGAAGTGCATCAGACGCTGAGCTTCCTGTGCAACGCCAGGAGCTGGGCCCAGACCCTCTGAGCTTCAGCAGAGGCGCTGCTCCATCTCGGGGGCAGTAACTCGCAGGAGAGTGGGGCCACACAGTTAGCAGGCACGGCCCTGGCTCACTTAATACTGGTAGCGACCCCCATGGTGGGACTACTGTAATCATGTCCCCTGTGCACTTTCCAAACACCCCTGGAGGGGACAGCTGTGGTGTGTGGCAGGGGTGTGGCGCTGCCCCTGCTGATCACAGGACTTTTCTAGCCCTGACCCTGGTGGGTAGGTAAAATCCCAGCTGCCATGAAGAAGGGAGACTGGGGCCCTGCCGTGAGGACTGCGCTGATTTTCATGGCATCAATAATACTCCCAGCATGGCCATTTCTAGGATGGCTGTGTACAAAAGTCCTTCACGAATTCCTAGAATCTAACAACTGGCCCTGTGCTTGCCAGCTGCTGGAGCTGGTGCCAGCAGCCTGTGGTGCCACAGCCTGACATTCTGGGCTTTACTGTACTCTCTAAATGTTAATTAACAAGGTATGCTGAATTGAAAATAATAATAGTTTACTTACAAGAAAAACTAGTGATCCATCAAGTCCTAGCATCTAAAAATAAGTAACAAGAAGCATTAGTACAAGATACAACATGATTTTTTTACTCTTACAAAAAAGATTTGTTTTCCTTTCAGTATCTTGGTTTATCTTTGGTGCTGGGAATTAAACGCAAGGCCTTGTCCTGTTATAGAAGTATTCTACCACCAAGCTACACACACCCTCAGCTGATCGTTTTGGTATCTTTATCCACAATTTTAATTCACTGCCACCACTGTCAAAGTGTAAAAATTTGTTTATGGGAGTTTCATGTTTTGGGTCTCCCTGTGTATGTGCGTGTGTGTTGAGACAGGGTCTTGCTATGCAGTGCAGGCTGGTCTTGAACTCAAGGCAATCGATCCCTCTGCATCCAGCGAGCTCTCCCTTTTTTTGAGACTGGGTCTCACTATGTTGCCAGGCTCGCCTGGAACTCCTGACTCCCCTGCCTAGCCTGTTCAGCTGGGAGCACAGGTGCGTCAGGCCTGGCTCTGAGTCTCCTTTTACGCTCACTCACATGATCACACAACTGTAAGGAACGCCGCCTTGGGTTTAAATTTTACATTAAAGACTGGGTCAATACAACTATATTTATTTATGAACTGAAGGGTGAAAACACTTCTTAAAGTTAAATCATTACCCAGTTTTTCAAAGTCAACATTTTCAAGTGAAACACTGCCTAAACAAAGCAAGGTTTGTATTAAAGGTCAGAAACAGAAATAGCCATCAGTGTCATTTTTTTTAATCATAAGCAGTGCATTAATTTTCTGTAGAAATTAAATTTTGGTAGCTATTTTCATCAAATATAGCTACAAAAGTAACGTATACATCTAAAGACGCCGGACTATAAAACTTAATGCAGGATACTCACTCGTTCCCACGTGAGCTCCTCTGCAGCCCGGTCCCACTCCAAAGCGTTCCAATTCATATCATCTGGAGGTGAAATTGCACGTTAAAGACTACTGATGACCTAAACTATCATAGTAAAACGTGCTCTATTTTAATTAATAGACTGTTGAGAAGTTAAGCCACAATTAAATTTTTCTACAAGTATTTGCTTGTTAGTCAATAAATACTACACCTAAGTACATACCTATAAACCAAATATATAAAGTACAGTGATCCTGAACTGTGGTGAGCGCTAGAAAACAAGGTTATGTGAAGGCAAGGAATCCAACAGCTCTGCGTCACACGAGTCTCGTGGATTTGAGGAGACAGAAACCAGGGGACTAGAATGTTCTGCGTGAGGAGGCAGTGGAAGATAAAGTATGAAAGGCAGACAGGGATTGCATCACGTAAGGAAACAGGCCTTTGGGTTTCATTTTGTTTTTTAGTACAGTAGAAAAACCACTGAAAACTTTCCGGGCAGGAGAGTAGAATGCACCACGTGGGTAAGAAAGGACGGAGGACAACAGTCACCGCACGAGCTGGTGGCAGCCTGAGAAGAGAGCAGCGGCAGCCAGCAGGGGTCTGGCCTTGGCCGCTCCCCTCACACCGGGAGCTTCTCGCCACCCTCCAGCTCCCAGCTCAAAAAACACTCACGCTGAGCCTCCCAGGAGGTCTGCTTTAAAATTCTGTCTCTCCTCAGTAGCATCTTCAGAGCAAGCTGCGCACCCACCAGAATGGGCACTTCCTACTCCCTCCCCAGCCCAGAGCGCCAGGAAGGCGGGGCCTGCGGCTCGGCCCACAGTGACCTGCTGAGCACGATACACAGACACCAGCAAGGTCAAGTGGACCCAGGGGCAAAGCAGCGAGAGAGGAGAGAAGGCACCACTGAGAGCTGACTGCGGACCCCACCCTGGATCTTACCTCACATTCTAGAATTTATACTGCTAGAAAATGAAAAATCGGTT
>RJWT010008041.1:0-26801 GCA_004365215.1 Cuniculus paca
AAAATTCTGTTCTATTGATAATCATTTCTTCTGTTAACAAATGTGTCACTTGGAAATTTCCTCAAAATGAGATCAAGAAATGAAAAGCTGACTTGTTAGATAGATACTTAGTGGCACACACTCAGGCCAGCCTGTCCCACACATGTAAGCCAGAGTTTCTCCTCTAAGCTCTGAGCAATCTCCTGGCCAGAGTCTTGGTTGCCACTTTCACCCCCCTGCAGTCTATTCATTACAGTAGCCAGAATGAGCCTTTGACATGTTCACACCCATCTCCCACTCCCTTTACCCTCAACCCTCCAATGCTCCCCCGTGTATTTACAGTGGAAGCCAAAGTCCTTGCCATCCCTGGCCAGGCCCCACATGCTTTGGCTCTTCATCATCTCTCTGACCTCATTTCTGCCCTGGTCATTTTGCTTCAATAACTCTGGCCTCTGCTGTTCCTCAGGCCAACCAAGCAAGGGTCTGATGTACGACTTTGGCTCTTGTTCTTACCAGGGCCTGAAACACTCTTCCCTAGATGTGACCTTGGCTTACTCTTCCACTTCACACAGGCGCATGTGGCCCTGCCATCTTGTCAGAGGCCTTCCCTGGTCTTTCTATATGAAGTACCAGCACTCATCACCCTATATATTTCTCATTCTACTTATGTAGATTTTCAAATATATGGAGTAAGCTCCTAAAATTTTGTATCTGTATTTTCTCACCTTGCTTATTTGTATGCTTTCATTGGTCTCCAGCAAGCTTACCAAAGTTTTATCTACTTTATTATTATTTTTAAAAAACCTTTGATTTTATCCATCAAGCTTACGTTTTGTAGTTTTAATTGTTTTACTCTGTGCTCACTGGAGTCTCTCCTCTACCTCAATTGCTAAAGTAAAGGCAGCTTTATTCTTGGATGCTGTTTTGCTGGCCGCCCCCCTCCTCACCCTGTAAGGCTGGGGGTGCTATACCCTCTAACTTGCTTGTCTTTGAGCTCAGCACCCACATGGGGAAATTTGGTGCAAATTTTAAGGTTTTCTTGCGTGAACAAGGGCTTTTTAACTGCCAACTAATTATTTGTGATGGGGATAGAGGAACAGTGAGGTGACAAAGAGGTCTCTCTAATTGGTTCAAATTTTCTGCAGGAGGCCATTTATTGAGTATTCTGAAGACTTCATTCTTGCTTCTTATATTTGTTTGATTCTAAGCTTGGATTTTAAAACTTTATTTTGAGACAGGTTTTTTTCTAAGTTGCTAAATTGCCCAGATTGGGCTTGAACTTTTCACCCTTCTTCCTGAGTTTCCCGGAGTGCTGAGATTACAGGCATGTGTCACTATGGCGAGTGGATTATTTTGTAATATAATTTATTTATAGGCCGTTTTAATCACACTTTTTGTTTTGGTTTGGGTTCCTTGTAAAATTTAAGTTCTTTGTTTTCTATTTTTTAAATATATCATAAAAATTTTGGCCTGTCACTAGCTCCATTTCTTAGCATTTAATTTTTAGTGAAACAAGACTTTAGCATGATTTTGTTTGTGTGGAAAAATCTCTAGAAACCAGAAAGGCAATTCTCTTCTCGTTGTGTCCTTATGGGCCTCATTTAACTTCTGTGTGTTGTTATTGACCATTTGGGAGAGGTAGGAGTTGTGAGTTCTGCCCAAACTAGAAATCCTTCCTCACTTAAGTGACCATCTGCCTCTGCTCAGCAATTCCATGGCAGGAAGAGCTTTTCCCGTGCTTGGACAGTTCAAACTCACACAAAATGTTATATAAGAAAGTGACATGAAAGTAACCATGTTTCCTTTGATAAAGAAACTATTCTAAAACTCAGTGAATGTCATTGTCATTATTTATTGTATGGTACTGGGAGCTGAACCCAGGACTTTAGCACTAAGCTACATCCCTAATCCCCACTCCCTTTTTTTGAGACAAAGTCTCACTGTTTAGTTCATGATAGCTTTGAACTCACTATGTAGTCAAGGCTGGTCTCGAACTCATGGTGATCCTCCTGCCTCAGCCTCCTGAGTGCTGGGATTAGAGGCATGTACCACCATGCCTGGCCTTAACCTTTTTAAAACTTTATTTCAAGACAGATTTTTTTTCTGAGTTGCTAAATTGCCCAGGCTGGGCTTGAACTTGTAACCCTCCTGCCTCAGCTCCCCAGAGAGCTGAGATTGCAGGTGTGCATCACCTTGGGGAGTGAATTATTTTATGTGATTTATTTATAGCAGATTTCAATGCTTTCAAAATAGACTTTTAAAAATGAACTCAATAAAATTGGGAAATATTTCCATGTGAACAAAGCAGTAAGATTCATTTTTAAATCTTAACCTTATGAGAAAAAAATGGATAAATGTTTAACTCAAAATAACCTAGATATTTATCACCTGAACATTCAGAGTGGAAACAGGGACTTGATTAGACTTTGTGTTTTCTCTCCAGCTGTTTGGGGTCTGTGTTAGTCAGTTTTCTGTGCTGTAACAAAATACCTAAGACTGAGCATTAAAGAAAACATAGATTCATCCCTTTCAATCCTGGAGGTTGGAAGTCTTACATCAGGTGTTATCATTTGTGATCTTCCTGCATCATCCCATGTGGAAGACAAAGGGCAGGCGAGGGTAAAGCAGGGAAGCTAGAGCGAGCAAACTCATTTTTATTTTACTTTATGGTACCAGGAATTGAACTCAGCACCTTGCGCTTGCCAGGCAGGTGCTTGTGCCACTGAGTTAAATCCCCAGCCCCAAACTCATTTTATAACAAAACTGCTCTAATAGCCCATCCCATGCAATAACCACATCAATCCATTCGTAGGGCAAATCCCTAACCACCTCTCATTAGGCCCCACCTCCCCATATCATGTTAGGCAGTGAGTTTCCAGTATGTGAACTTTGAGGAATGCAGTAACCATGGCAGAGTCATTTAAACACGTCACAGTAGAAGTTCTTTCCACTTTTATGTAACTGTGAGTCTCTGATGTTTAAGTGCTTGGGATTATGTGACTGTACAAATCCAGAGTTAATCCTAAAAAGAAAATGATATAAAATCAATGAAAGATTTGTATTATATTCCACTAAATCTGATTAAAGTATCAGAATTTATCACTAAAGGAGGCTCCAAAGTTAGTATTAAATATGCGTTGGGAAAAAGAGAGAGGAGAGGAATAGAGGAGAGAAGAGGGGTTGCTTTCCAAAGAGGACTGCACTGGAGTGATTGGTTATAAAAACTCTTATTTCTTTCTATAGTCTCTATTCAGCTTCCCAGCAACTAAGGAAATCTGTTTATAATAGTGACAATCTGAAGTATATTTCATGGTTAAAAATTGACTACACAGTGATTACATCATTCTCTAAGTATAATTAATTGCTTATGGAAATGCCTTAAATGTTTTCAGATGGAATAATTGCAAGCTGGCTGTAAATAGGGAAGGATCACCTGAAGAAGGTATTTTCATAGAAATGCAGTAAAAGGATAAAGAGTAAACTGTATCATTGCTTGGGTATCATGTAAACAATGGCTTGACTTTTAGGAAGGCTGCTACTGTTGCGTGAATAGATGATTCATTCTGACCTCTAAGCATTTGACATGTGAAGAGTCAAGTCCCATGCTTATTTACAGTTCTTTGGGCAGTAGAAATAGAATTATTAGCTTTGGTATTTTGGGTTTTATGTAAAATTTAAACAAGTAGTACTAGCATAAGATTTTCTGTTCATGAATTATACTGCAGTGGCAAGCAGAAGTACTGAAATGACACCCAGGATTTGGAGGCACATTTATTTATGTCAACAGGCACTGATTGGGATCACTCCCAAAATATCAGGCCCTTATCTGTGGTAGTCTAGGGTTTATATTGACTAAACAAGAAGGAAGTACAGAGCAGAATGGCTTGTTAATTAGGGGTTGGTTTATACAAGGTGCATTATAGTGACGAGCTATGCATCACAGTAACCAGCTGTTTCTAAGAGATAGGAGCCACCAGATCTGGAGCAGGAACTATTACCTGGGCAACTAAGAAACTGAAGTATACTGGCTGAGGGGGGCCATTTTCTGCTACAGTACTGCTGAATATTAAAAGTAACAGCATACCTTATGAGGTGCTAATGTGCTTGCACTGCTCTGACTTATTGAAGATGGAATGACCCCAATAACCCAATTATATATAGCTATTATTATCCCCATTCTATTAGCCCATTTTGTGTTACTATAATGCGACCTGATTGTCTTGGTTACTTTTCTCTCATTGTAGGGACTGAACACCCAACACCCAAAATGAAGGAAGGAAGGTTTTTGGAGGTTTCAGTCCATACTCAGCTAGTTCCAAGGCAGGGAGCATGGCACAGGGACAACACTTCAAGGCAGCAGCCAGAGCCAAAGGGGAAAAACTCTTCCATATATTGTACACAAGCCACCACCACCCCTTCAGGGTAGGTATAACACATAAAATCTCCTTGCCCTCCTCTTGCACAGGATGAGGATATTTACAAAGTAAGAACTCTGACTCCCTGCTGAGTCTCTCACTTAAACTTCTAAACTGCTCAAGTTGACACAATGTATCAACCATAATAACACTTATGAAAGCTACTTGATAAGAAAAGAGGTTTATTTTGGCTCATTTTTTTGGAGGTCCGTGGCTGAGGGGCTGTGCCCGGTGATGGCTTTGCTGAGAGTCCCGGGGAAATTTAGGGCATCACATTGCAAGAGACAGGAATGCCCATATGTGAAGTGTCCAACTTCTAATCTCTCTTTCTTATAAAGCTACTAGTAACTCAGTCCTTGGGATTCTAATTGGGATTAGACCTTATCTAATCCTAATCACCTGCTCAAGGCTTTACCTCTAAGCACGATAGTCAGATTAATTTTCTACTCTCTTAATATCTCACAATGCCAATTAATTTTCAATACTTGGGGAATACACTTAACCATATGCAAACTATACCATCCACCTTACACATGAGGCACAGGAAGGGTAAGTTTCCTGCCCAAGAACACAGCTAGAGAGTGACAGGGCTGGTGCAGGTGTGAAAGGTTTCTCCAGTAGTAAGGACAGATTTGCACTATCACCGAGTGGTCCATCTGTTAACTTTCTTGGCTGGACCCCTTCTGTGGCCCATGAATAGTATGAGGTTTTGTATAATGTGGTTTGGGTAAGAAAATGTAATTTATTTCTGTGGAATAGGAAATATTGTCAGATAATTGCCTCATATTGGTATTAAAATATTACCACCAGGCTTAAAGTAAGTGTCAGAAACATTTGCCCAAATTATGGTAGTGTCCCTCCCCATCTCCTGACTGAAAATTTTGAGATATATATACACAGTACAGATAAATTATTGAGGTGAGGGAATCCTGAGGGTTTGTAAATAATTACTGTATCAAGTTGGTTTTTTGCTAAGTTGTATCTTTTCCAAGATGCTTTCGCATTCCTTCTGTCTTTCACTGCTCACCCCCACCCTATCTCTATCTCGTAAACCTCTTACTAATGAGAACATTCGGCTTCAGACCTCCACCACCACCATGGAACCTATGGTAACCACGTCCACCTTGTAACCTATGATGAATCCCAAATGCCTCGTTAGTACAGGGAAGATGAGGTTAGAACTATCGAGAAGATTACATTTAATGAAATAATCGGTATAAAGGACTTAGTGTCCTACCCAGTGCATAGGAAGAGTCCAGTAAATTGTAGCTGTTTTTATTTCTGTCAGTGATCATGAGCTTGTTCCTGCAATTATTCTACAAGGTAGGAAGATTCATGTGAGTATGTTTGCACACATATATGATGCAGTCAGTCAATAATAGTGAATAAAAGTCACATAACACTACATCACATCCAACATGGAAAATGTTTTAATACAGTTCTTGGGAAATGTCACTCAGTGACCTCATATCTTGTCTCATGAAATAAATTTTTCATATTTGATGGCAATTGATGCATATGCATGTTTCTTTTTATTATCACAGATGTTGTATAAGTATGTAATGAAATACTGTATCATATTGCAAGCAAAAACTAAGCTTAACCCTAGATTTTAATTTATACTTTTTGATCTTCCCTTTAATGTTTTAAATAATCTTCAGAACATCACAAATAGTTTTCTGTATTACCGTGTGGTTAATTTGTATATAGCTTTTAAAGCCCTTTCCTCATCCAAGGCAAATTATATTTAATTTAGGAGCTTATCTAACTAGATAAGGAGGTAAAATAGATATGCATGTTTTCTCAATCTGATTTTAAAAATTTAGTCAAGTGTGGATAGTTGGTGTTGCACAGAAGGAAATATGACCATATACAGCTAGCTGCAGTTTGTGTAAGTGAAGGCTAACTTGGGTCAACTGTGACAATTATATCCACTGAAAAATTCTGAGGCTTGATTTTTTTATAGTGGGATTAAAATAATTCATATTTCACAACCCTAAAAATGACTTTTTTTTGAGGAAGTGTCTCACTATGTAGTTCAGACTAGCTTTGAACTCACTATGTAACCTGAACTGGCCTTGAACTCACGGCAACCCTCCTGCTTCAGCCTCCCGAGTGCTGGGATTATGGGTGTGCGGCAACACACCTGGCTTAAAATGACTTTTTCTTTTTGCATAGTATAATCTGTAGAGCTGTATATCAACATATAGTTGTAATTGAGACTGCACATGCTGTTTTATATACTACTTTTATCTTTACTGCAAGCAAATCTAAGCTTTAGTTGAAAAGTGTGGGCTTTGAGAGACCATTTCACTCTAGTCCCCTCTTGCCAAGTACTGTCTTGGGATCTATTTTTGTTTCTTGCCCACTTGTTTCCACTAAAGAAAACAAAGAACAGAGAAGAAGAGAAAAAGAGAAGAGGATGAAGAACCTCAAGTTGATGTTCTTGAGAATTGTTCTCAAAACTGGCTTGAAAAATATCTTGCCATAAATTCTGACTTCTTGTTGAGCAATCAGATACCACTGAACCAAAGAACGGGGGGAGGAGTCTTTCAAGAGAAGAAGAGCTGAGTCAGGTTGCAGGGGGCCTGGTGTCGGCCTGATGATGATGATGACGATGATCCTATGGTTCTGCTCTGATGGGGGCACAGGAAGTCGGTATCAGAAGGTGCTCTGTGACGCCAATCTCTCATGGCATGAGCCTCCTTTGAGATGGCTTACTTGGTGGTTTGGTGGAGGAGGATTTTCAGAGCCCCCGGATGGGCGTTGTCCCACTGGAGGTGAAGAATTGCCCTGAAATCTAGCTGCGGGAGACTATTTAGGAAGATTAAGGACTAACTGGCCTCTTCTGTGAGCACTAGAGAGAAAGGTGATGTGAGTGCGTGCTGACATGCTGCAGGGAAAATTAATGCAGCTGAGATCCTGTTTACTGGGCTGTATACCATGGTTCGTGGGAGACAGGTGGATCTTGTTTCACTCTCATTGCTTGTGCCCATGTCTGAGTGAATAAAGGCAAGGTGTGCCAGTTACTCGGGGCTCTCTGTCGAAAGGAGAAGAGTCCTCAGGCCTCCACATTTTAACCTATTCTTTGTTATATTGTCGTCACCCCTTGGCCAGGTACAAGCTCATAGGTTGGCCCCCTTCACCTGGCTACTGTAAATACCTTGGTAGAAATTCTGGGGACTTGTTGGATGCTCTATTGGCATTGGACCAAGAAAACAATGGAAACCTGTCTTTCAGGACAAAAGAAACCCAAGTTTCAGTTGAAGAAGGACAAACTGAAAGGCCCCTGACATAAAAAGTTCAGCTGTAGAACTCAGCTGACTGGTGAGTACCCAGGTGACATCCTCTCGAGCCATGTCCCACTGCTCCCCAAGGGCCATCCAGGGTATTGCTGAGTTGCCGAGGTGTCCACGCTGGGCTTGACCTTGTCACCTTCCTTCCTCAGCTTCCCTGTTCACTGTCTGAAGCCTTCCTCAATGCCGAACCTCCAGCAGGCTGTTTTCTTGTGCTTGAGCACTTGCCAATTTCTTTGAAAAGATTTTACCTTTGAATTTGGGACCTAAGGGTGGTCTGCATAAGCATGGCGGTTTTCTCTTTCTTAACCTCCTTAATTTTTTCCCTGAATTTCCGCACTTAATAAATTTTGCAGAAAATACAGCTACTTCAATTCATTTTTGTAAGACTAATTGCTGGGCGGAGGTTGAAAAGGGGATTTTTGGTTCTCGAACAACTCCGGATACTGTCTCCATCTTGCACATTTGAAAAAAATCCGTTGAATGGTAATGATGTTGACTCTACATCTTGGGGATTTCCCTCTGAGAAATGCAGCAGTGTGTAATTAACAGCACGGACCATCTCACGTTCATCACTGAAGTCGAGATCCGTGGCCAAGAAGCCCAACCAGCTGACACCACTTTGCTTGGAAGAAGACTGCAGGCTCAGTTGTCAACTTGGCGCTGGCGTCCTTCCAGGTGCCATAGTAGAAAGGAGGCTGGGGCAAGGCAAGCTGACGAGAAAAAGGTAAAAACAGAAGCAACGTGGGTTGGGAGAGAGGACAGCCTGGAGGGATCTTGAGGAAAAACTGCCAAGTCTGCAGAACGCAGAGCACAGGAGGAAGATGAGTCTCGAGACTGTGCAGGCATTGCAGGCACTGGGCTCTCATATGGGCTCTCAGTGGAGCCTCTGCTTTGGGCTGAGGTCAGTACACGATGGCATCTCATCTTGGGAAGTGCAGAGCCCACACGTGGTGCTGTTATGGCATTCTGTTCCTTTTGCACAGTTAAAGCCTTCCCTGGGGTGTAATTTACAGAATTCTCAGTTACTGTAAGTGGCATGTCCAAAGGTTGAATAGTAAATTCAGTCAGGTTTGGATGCTGAGTGTGCACCTGCTCTGGGTGTGGAAGCATTACCTCAGGGTGCTGTGCAGGTGGAGTACAGCCTTCTGCAGGCGACAGAAAGCATAGCCTCTGGGGTGGGCATTGCGGTTGTGGGGGACTTCAGGTGCCAATGTCAGCCTGTGACCCTGGATGATGCTGGGTGCTAAGAAGGCTCCTGACCTCAACTTGGCACTCTCCTGAGGCCCTGCGGTTTGAGCAACAGCCTCCTCAGGTGGTTCTGGAGGCCGGGGGTGGGGAGATAGTCTCGCTTTTGTAGAAGATTGTGGAGTTCTGGTAACTCCGGGTCCAAAGGTAGAACTGTGACCAGAGACAGGTTTGGTTGTGGAAGCATTGCCTCAGGGTGCTTTGGAAGAAGATCTGTAAACTTCCAGGGCTATAGAAAGTTCAGCCTCTGTACCTGGGTTCTCGAGTGACCGTGACTTCCAGATCCAAAAGATGAAACGTGATGCTGGGCAACGTTGGCTGCTAACTTTGATCCTGAGCTGCTGTTGGAACTGTGGTCTCACAAGGGGTTGTGGGGTGAGCTAGTCTCATTGTGTGACTCATTTGGAAGCTGAGATGGGACCACTGACTGGGAGAAAGTTCTACTTCCTCGGGGGGCTCTGGAGAGAGAGAGAGAGAGAGTTCCTCTACCTCAGGGAGTTCTGCTGGCTGAGGCAGGGTCATCTGCTGAGCCGAGCTGGAGAGGGTTTCATCTTGTTAGGTGGCTCTGAAAGGGAGACTGGAAATAATTCTCTGTCCTCAGGAAGCCTTGAAGGCTGAGCTGAAAATGCTGTGCTTTCTGTCAGTGGAGTAGAAACAGTGGCGCTAGTGCGGGGTCCCTGAATGCTGAGCTGGGCGCTTCCACAGGACTGATGTGAGTGCAACACTGGCTGGGGGGGTTGGGGACGGAGCTGAGCTCTCCTGCTGGCTTGAGAATTTTCCTCAGGAAGCTCTGCAGGCAGACTCGGGACCTTGCTATGGAATGGGAAAGGCTCATTCTTCAGGGCACGGATTGGCTGCTTATCTGTGTAAACTGCTCAGGGGACACTGAGGACTGAGCTGGGTCTCCTGCTTGAAGTTTCACTTTCCACATTGTTTATCACCTCTAGAGGCTTAACAGTGACACTGTTTAATGCTGGATGCTGACCTTGACCACCGCATAGAGGAGAAACTGTTACCTCCTGATGCTCCGGAGGTGGGCTGTGATGTCATTAGGACGCTCCTGAGAGCTCACGGTTTGCAGATGCCCAGCATCATGCACCTGCTGGGTTGAAAAAGGTTCAGCCTCCTTGGTGGTTTGCAGGTGTTGAGCTGTGGTCTCTTGCTGGGTGAAGATGATTCACCCTTCTCACAAGTCTAAATTCTCAACCTTGGTCTCCTCTGGGTGGGAAAGGGTTGCTCATCCTGAACAGAGTCTGAAGGTTGAGCTCCAGCCTTCTTATTGAAATTGTAAGGGCTCGACCACTTTAGCGGGCTCCAGAGGCAGAGTTGAGGTCTCTGGGCTAAGTCACAGAAGGCTCCGTATCATTTATTGGGACTGAGGGTTGGGCTAGAGTCTTGTGGTGGACTGGGGACATTCCTGCCTCTGCAGTGGGTTCTGGTGTTATGATAAACTGCAGGTCTGGAGGTGTAATAGTCACATTAGGCAGTGTGAATGCTCAGTTTGATGGTGGCCTGGAGTTGAAGCTGTTATTTCATGATTCCCTGAAGATTAAGCTGGCTGTTCTGGCTGCATTGGAGAAGGTTCCACCTTCTTAGCATACTCTGAAGGCTGAGCTGGGGCTCTCAGATGCCGTCCAGAAGGTTTTTTCTCCCCAGGAGCCTCAGAAGGATGAGCCGCCTGCTCTTTGTCATGGAAAGATTTAGTCTCTGCAGGAGGGCTGGAGTCTGAACTGGGGTCTCTTGTCGTTTTGAAGTTTCTACCTCTTCAGAGAACTCTGGAGTCTTAGCTGGAGCCTCTTGTTGGGTTAAGGAATTATTTACTTCCTCTGGGTGTTGTGTGAGTTGACTTACAGCTTCCTGCTGAGATGGAGAGGATGGGATGTGGAGTCTCTGGATTCTGAGTTTGGGCCTCCAGTTGGAATTGAGAACATCCAATCTGTCAGGCTTCTGGAGGTGAAGACCAATCCCCACGAGGGAGCGGAGGACCTCGGGTCATCAAACCCCTCCATGAGTGCTGGGGGACTTAGGGTGCGCAGCAGTTCTGGTGGGAGATAGGCAAAGACCAGCGCTTAGTGGGCCCTAGGGTCTTGGTGGTCAGTGGGACCTGGTGACTGTTCCTTTGTGGAAGTGGGGCCAACTGTATCAGTAGTCACAACTGTTGCCGGGCAAGGAGTCCGGGAGCCCAGAGGCATAGCAGGAACATGATAGGAGGTGACTTAGATGCCCCGATGACCCGGGCCAATGGAATACAGTACTGTAGTCTGTGGAGCTGAACCTTTCTGGCAGCTTCTTATCTCAGTGCCTTGGCAACCGTGTGTGCTCTGACCCACCCTTTATTTACGACATCTTTCTTAAACTTTTATTAGCATTAGGCCCAGATGGGTTTGTGCAGGGGCTTTTTCCCACCGTGACCAGGCCCAGCTGCCTCTCCCCAGCAGAGGTGACAGTGGCCTTTCACAGGGTACCTTCCCATAGCAAGCAGCATGTGGGCTTCAGACGTGGGTGGTCCCAGGCCTCCAGCAGCCCTTGTAGTGGGGTGCGGCAGAGCTGTAGGTCAACTCACAGCACCCAGAGGGCTTGACCTTAGAATGCTCAGAAATGCTAGATACTCACTTTTAGTCCTTGTAGGTTACTGAGAGTTGACAATGATGGAAATTCCAGCTAATGACTGCAGAAATCAAAGTTCACTGGAAGGATGTGGAGCCTTCTGTGACTCTTCCTGGGTTGGAAAGCTGACACCAGTCAGATCCACCTCTTACGAGTAAATTGGGGCCTCTGATAATTCAGCAAGGATTTCTCAGGGTCTCAGCCTTCAGGGCTGTGAAGCAGAAGAGCAATTCTGCTCAATCAAGTTTCCTTTGACTGTGGCCTGTAAAGTTCACCGCAGTGTAAAACTCACTAGGAAACAACTCCATTCAGTAGTGTGACCACGTCCGAGGCTCACGGGAAAGCCGCTGATTGCTGTTGGAGTTGTGTTTGTTTATCTCGTATGTCAGTGGCATGAATAAAAATAAAGACTGAATTCTTGATTCAGCAAAAAAGTAAATCATATCGTAATGTAAATACTTAAATAACTGTGTTCTAGGGTATTATGTTCCTATTCTGTAGCATTTTAAAATTGTTTTATTTTGGTCTTTTTTTTTTTAATTTTTAATTATTTTCTTTTTTGGTACCAGAAATCAAACTCGGGGCCTCATGCTTGCCAGGGCAGGCACTGCACCACTGAGCTACAGCCCTAGCCCTAAATTTTCTTAATGTTAAATCTTTATGTAGCTGTAAACATAAATCAATTAAGCAATGAATTTTTTTTTTTTTTTTGTGGCACCGGGGATCGAACTCACAACCTCACACTTGCCAGGCAGGCGCTTAAGCCGCTGAGCTAAATCCCCAGTCCAGTTTTTTATTTTAAAGATAGTAGAACCCAACAAAACAGAATAAATCCAATCAAAACAAAGCAGTGAAATTGGTACAGAATATCAAAGCAGGGTAATGGGAAAACAATGGCTATTATAGTATATCTTGTTATCTTCACAGTAGTTTTCCATTCCATCAGTTATATCAAAATCGGACCAAAACAAAACAGAGTAAAACTAATCAAAACAGAAGATTGAGTAAAGCAAAAAAAAAAAAACAAAAAAAAACCAGAACATTATTAGACTTTAAAAACAAGACAGAAAAAAAACCCCATATTTACTGTATTGTGTACTGTTATCCTTCCTATACATGCTCAGACTGTCAACCCCATGCCTGTAAATTCAACCTAACAATACAATCCTTCAGTTGCTTTTTGTACCTCAATTGCTAATCAGCTCAGGTTGACCTCCAAACCAGCTGGTGGCTTATGGGGTGAGAGGGTTTGGTAATTTTCAGTCTGCATGCCAGTAAGCTTACAGGAGGCACTGACTTTTTCTCTTCCTGGGTCCCACACAGTCTGCGCAGCTTAGCAGAAAGGCTGGCTAGTTGGATCCTTGATCGGCTCCTCCCAGTCCCAGCATGGCTGATTCTCGGGAGTTGCTGACTTTTCCTTGTGTTCCTGGGTCCCTCATGATCTGTGTGGCTTACCAGAAAGCATCAAGCAATGAAGTTTTTACGTATCACTTTTTTTGTTAAAATAAATGCTTATGATTAAAATTATCAGGTAAAAAATACACTAATAAAACTTTTGCTATATATTACCATAAGTATTTTCAAAAGTGTCATATTTTACTGTAGCATAGTATTGATTGTGTGTAGCCAGCTTTGCCAACTGTAACACACACTGTGAGCCCAGATTTCAATGAAGACATGAAAAAATAATTAGAATTGGACCTGGTTATTTGGGCTTCCATGTTGGATCCAAAAGCTGGTCTCTAAAATCCAGGTTAAAATCATGTTATTCCTTTCCCTTTGAACCTATTCCCCCACAGATTCTGCAATTGGAAACTAGTTAAGGTTGACCTTATATATAAGTTTGTAAAATATTGACATTCTTTTTTCTCCCTGTGTTGACTTTTTATTTGATCTCTGAAGCTGTAATCTGCCCCTGCTTGTGGATCAGCAAAGGAGGCAGGGAGAGGTGAGACATGAGACAGGTTCTTGTGGGAAGGTAAGCGCCTCAGGTGAGTCCACTGAGGACTCTAGGCAGATACCGCCCAGCAGTGCTCAGTGGGGCTTCCAGGACTCGGGAAGTATGGGGGGAGGGTGGACAGGGAGGTAGTTCAGGTGCCATTAGTGTTCACATTGATCAAATGCTGTCACTTGGTGGGGTGTACGGGGATTGAGCCCAGGGCCTTTGCACTGAGCTACATCCCCAGCTCTTTTTTTAAAATTTTGAGACAGGGTCTTGCTAAGTTGCTGAGTTGCCTGTGCTGTGATCCTCTGGCTTCTCCTTCCCAGAGCGCTGGGATAATGGGCCTGGCTTCCTTTGCCCATGAATAGCCTCACTTTTATATAGAAACTGGCTCTCCTATGCACTGAGTCTGGTTAGTGGGGTTGGGACAAAGAAGGACATTTTATTTATGCTGCAATGTCAGGTTCTTATCAGTATTTGTATTTTTAAAAGGGAATCAGAGCAAGATCGAATTGTGAAGGGACTTTGAAATCAAACAAATGTGAATCTGAATCCTGGCTGTGTAATTTACTAGCTGTATTACTTTTCTCTTGTTGCTGAGACAAAATGCCTGACACCCAAAGTTAAAGGAGGAAAGGTTTATTTAGCTCATAGGCTGTAGAAGTTTCAGTCCATAATCAATTGGCAGGGTGGCACAAGGCAGAGGGCAACCATTCCTGGTGGTGGCAGAAAACAGCAAAAGCAATAAGGGAAAGACAAGACGCTTTCTATCTCTTATACTGTATGCAGGCTTCGTGCCCTGTGGGGGGTGCAGCACTCACACCCTTAATCTAGCCAGAACTATGCCAACCCAGTCAGTGGACTGATTTTACTAATTACACCCCCTTAATCCCAGTGACACACACTTTTGATTCAGTCACCTCTGGAAAAGCCTTATGATCACATGAGGCTTTGGGGGACATCGAGACACAAACCACAACACTAGCTCTGTGACTCTAGCAGTTTCCTTAACTTCTCTGGGTCTAAGTGTACTTTTCTGTAAAGGATAAGTATGCTTGGCTCATGGGTTGCTCTGGAGGTTGCATGAGATAATCTGCAAAGTAGCAGATAGTAATTAAACTACAAGTAGAAGATAATAGTCATTTAGTGAGAAATAAATTCCTTTGGAATTGAATGCAGACTTTTAAAACTTTATTTTAAAGATAATACCCAACAGAACAAAACAGAATAAATCCAATCAAAACAGCAGTGAGATTGGTACAGAACATCAAAGCAGGATAATAGGAAAATGACAATGGCATTTCATAGAGAGTGATTCCAATGGGTAGGATCACTTAGGTAGCTGCTAACTATTGGGTTGTGCAAGGGAGTTGAGGCCTTTCTGGCTTTTCGCCTCCAGACATCATGCCGCCAGTTCACCTTCATTCAAACCTAGTTACTACTATTCACAGCAAGTGTCTTAATTTGATCACTTGCTGAACTTGTGATTTCATTAAAATATGAATTTTGAATCCTCTTCTGACAGAAACGTCTGGAGGATGCAGTCATCCCTCTATCCACAGGGGCTGGTTGCAGGATCTCCTAAGGATTCTAAGATCTGTGGATGTTCAAGTATTTGCATATAACTTGTGCACATCCTTCCAAATGCTTTACATTATCTTTAGATTATTTGTAATGTCTAATACAATGTCAATTACTTAACTGACTTTTTTTTTTTTTTTGGGTACTGGAAATTGAACTCAGGACCTTGCACTTGCTAGGCAGGCACTTAGGCCGCTGAGCTATATCCCTGGCTACAATGTCAATTATATGTAAAGAGTTTTGTACTGTTTTGTTCATGGAACACTAAGAAAAAATCTGCATTTACTTAATATAAAGGTAAATTTTTCCTCAAGTATTTTCTACCCATGGGTGGTTGACTATGTGGATGTGGAACTTGTGGATATAGAAGGCTGCTCTGTTATGTGTGTGGGGCAGGGAGAGAACAAGTGTCCACACAGTTCCCTTAATTCAGACTCCTCCCACCACACTCCTGTGAGTTCCCCAAACTGGTTCTGATGCCCTCCTAAAGGATCTTGTTTGCCTAATGTTTCCTGTGAAAGTTGCTCGTGTTCAACAGCTCCTGGATGATGACTCTTTTCCTTCAAGTGGAGGAAAGTCTTGGCCACCTGCAAATTATGTAAGATAGAGTAACTTTAATATGGTAGTAAAAAGTTCTAAGTGTTCTTAGGTGATGTCTTGGTTACTTTTCTCTCATTGCTGGGACAAAACACACCTGACACCCAAAGTGAAGTAAGGAAAGGTTTATTTAACTTACAGTTTCTAGAGATTTCAGTCCATGATCAGCTGGCTCCAAGGCAGGGTGGCATGGCACTGGGGCAACACTCTGGCAGTAGCCAGAGCCAAAGAGAAAAACAAACCTCTTCTCCTCCCTTTCACTGGGAACCCCCCCTCCAGGGCGGGTATAGCACTCACAAAATGTCCTTGCCCTCCTTTGTACAGGATGAGGATATTTACAAAGTAAGAACCCTGGCTCCCGGCTGAGTCTCTCAGTTAAACTTCTAAACTGCTCAAGTTGACACGGTGTATCAACCATAACAATCCACCCCTTGTCAACTTGGCAACCAGACATATTTCTTTAAATCAGCCTCCAGATAACACATGCTAATTCTTACCATTTTGCAACTTAAACATCATAACACAGCTTAACAATCCTTAAGACCCAGCATTAAGTCTATCAACATTACATTACATTAGAAACACAACATTTTGTCCTTGACCCCACAAAGACTCGTGTACATCCCTTTATGCAAAAGGCATTTAGTCCATCTGCAAGAGTTGCCAAAGTCCTAACAGTTTCAGCATTGCTGAAAAGTTTAAGTCCAAGTCTCCTCCAAGATGTAAGGCAAACCTTAACTCCAACCCCCTGTACAAATGAAAACAAAGTTAAACACTTCCAACATGCAATGGCACAAGATAGACATTACCATTCCAAAAGTTACAAATGGGAATACAAAGCATTGGAACCAAAGTAAGTGCAAAATCCAGCAGGGCAAATGTTAAGTCCTGTAGTTGCACATCCAGCATCTGAAGCAATCCGTTGCAAATTGTGAGCTCCAAGGGGCTTTTGTGGCTCCATCCCCATGGCTCTTCCAGGGGTTCTAGCTCCCATAGTTTCTCTCTTGGATTGGCTTTGCTACCTCATTGCAGGTTTCCTTAGATGATCCATGTTCCTGGCTTTTCCAAACTTCTGGAGTCTCCATTGGGGTCTCCACTGCACCTTTGGCTTCACATTCGCAGCTTCACACATTGCCTTCTCAGAGATACACTGCCTGGCCCTCCAGGCCTTCTGAAATTGGGGTGGAAGCTGCCTTAACCTCAGAACTTGTGCCTTCTCCATGCACCTAAAACCAGCACCATGTGGGTGATGCCGAGGTCCGCTGCCAGCTGGAGCAGTAGCCAGGCTTTCCTCTCTCTCAGCTGTAGGGTTCGAGTGCCTGGATTGAAGGGCACTCTGAACCTGATTGTGAGGAGCAGATTCTCTATGTTGCCAAATGTAGCCAGGTTTTATAAATACTGGAGTGGGAGGTGAATATGTGGCTTCAGTGGGACTTACCCTTGTCTGTATGATGGCAACTAAGCATTTTTAGGACATTGATTCTGTTAAGGAGGAATTTTTTATCCTTTGACTACACCAGCTTCCACTGAACCATTTTTTAAAAGGACTTCTTTCTCATTTGTAGTCTTTCCCTTATGATTTACCGTGCCATTCTCACTAGATAGTAGCACTTGTTCTTTCTTTAAATTGGTTTTCCTTCTGACCTAGATTGTAAGCTCCTTGAGGGTACAAAAGAAGTACTGTACGTAAGTCACCTCAAACACACCCCTATTTCATGCACCAAAGAGGAGGGAGGGAGGACCAATTTAAAAAGCATGGTTGAGTGTCCTGCCACTCCCTACAAGGAGTGCAGCCAACGGAATGTCTAGCCTCCTCCGTGCCCTCACACACACTGCACTTGGTGGTGAGCTAAGGATTTGACTGCAAGTGACTCTTAGCATCCAGTCCCCATATTCAACCTTTAACAGTTGAGCAAGTTTGATTCCTGGTCGTTGGTGAAAACAGTGATGTGTGCAGAGGAAGAGACTGGTAAGGTCTTGAGACTTTTTGGATGCACGTTACTCATTTGGCTTAGGGAGAAGCCGCTTCGGTAGAATTTACTTGATCTGTATTTCATGGGTGTATTTATTAGCAGCTGTGATTGTGAGCGCTACAGAGCCAGCACCAGAATCTAGATGAGGTGCTTATCTAGTCATTTATGTGTATAAATAAATGTATTAATTACATTGAGTACTAGATAAAATTATACACACAAATGACTATATTATGTGTATAAAAGTATACAGATAGACTAATCTGTCTATATGAAAAACTTTGAGATAAAGATTTTAAAGAATTTCTGAGACAAATAAGAGGTACAGATGATACAAAATCAAACAAGTGTATAAATAAAATCCTGGAATATCATATCCATATATGACATCTCTCTCTTTCTAATTTTAACCAAAAGAAACTCCTTTGAGAATCAGTCTGATTAATGACTTCTAAAAATAACTGATCAGAGGGAAAATGTCTTCTCCAGAATTTCCCTATTCTGTTCAGCCTTTACTCATTGCACTCAAAATAACACATGAGGAACATAAAGAAGCTAAATGACCTATTTCTTTGGAGAATCTATTTCTTAAAGAAAAATGAAGTGCTCCCACTTCAAGAATTCACATTTACATAATTTGTCTTTTTAAGAGCATTGAGTAAAGTGAGGGTGTCATTTTTTGAATTGAATCCTATGTTAAATACACTTGGAGAGCTCACTATTTTAAGGAGACTTTTACTAAATTCTTTTATAGTATAAATTGAGTATATTAAACACAGGCACATGTGTTTAAATGCCAAAGGCTGGGATCTCAGTGAATTTAGCATCTAGTGAAGGTTTTAGTGATCACCTCAGCCCCTACTTAGAAAGTTTCAGTCTCTCATGGTGACATGAAGTGGAGACACAGAACTAACCTTGGAGAACACTGCCAGGCAGCAGGATTCAATGCAGGAGTGAGTGATGGCTAGGACTTCTCACCCTGTCAGGCTTCTCTTCTCGTGGGTCCCAGGCGGGTCTTTTTCAAAGGTAAGCTCTTATCTTATAGGGCTGAGATGGGGCTGAGGTTCTGTATTCATAATAACCCTTACCTGCTGAGGATGTGGCTGGTTTGAAGATCATACTTTGAATAGCAGGGGGTGAGTGTAGACATTAATAACTACAGGAGCTCAAAGAAGAGAGAAGTTAATGTGGACCAGCTGTGAAGATCTTTAACCTTTGCACAATGAGTAATATGTATGCTAATGTCTTAATTTGTCTGTTTCAGACACACATATCTTAAGCAAATTAAGGCATCATGATCTTATATATGTTACTATTCGATGAGTTTTAATTATAGTAGTAAGCTTTATCTGCAGAGGATATGGTCCGTGACACTCAGTGGGTGCCTGAAACTGCAGATAGTATCCAACCCTACACTCTGTTTTCTTTTTCCTATTGTAAACCAAGATATAAGTGAGGCCAAAATGAAAGCAGAATAGTTTTTGCAAATCAGGAGAACACAGGCTCAATTTAGAAACCCAGTAAGTGCTCCACTGAGGTTAGGCAGGACCGAGGAGTTCATATTGTTTGGGAGAGATAAGGGGGGGGCTGAAGTTAAGTCACAGAAGCCAAGGTGGCCATAAATGTTGTAAGTCCATTGAGACCTCCAGGTCAAGAGACAAACTAGCCAATCTGGTGTTTCTCAAACATTGCAAGGTATTATTAGATTCTGGAGAATTATTTCCTCTAGTGGATTTAGTTTTATTTATTTATTTTTTTGTGGCATCAGGGATTGAACTCTTGACCTTGCGCTTGCCGGGCAGGCGCTTAGACTGCTGAGCTAGATTCCCCAGCCCTGTTTTTTTTGAGACAGGGTCTCACTGTGCCGTTCAGGCTGACCTTGAGCTCACTTTGTAGCCCAGGCTGGTCTCGAACTCACATCAATCCGCCTGTCTCAGCCTCCTGAGTGCTGGGATTACAGGCGTGAGCCACCACGCCTGGCTAAACTCAGACTTTTCTTAAGGCAA
This sequence comes from Cuniculus paca, assembly GCA_004365215.1. Lineage (NCBI taxonomy): Eukaryota > Metazoa > Chordata > Mammalia > Rodentia > Cuniculidae > Cuniculus > Cuniculus paca. Next base: position 19,645 of record RJWT010008041.1, read on the forward strand.
GGACAAATCCTATACTACACAAGAAGGGTTTTCAGGCTCTGGTGGCGACCCAGTGTGTCTGGTGAAATCATTTGAAATATCATTGGCATTTCACCATGGCTGCCATTTTAAAAATTGGGACAACAGGGGCGTAGAGTCATTTAAATGAAATTGGAACTGCTCCTGTATACTTGGCGGGGTGGGGGGGGGTAGTTCAGGTGAGATGCTAACGACTGGGCAGTGACCACACCATTGTGTAAACCACTAAGGTTTTTGCTTTTCTTGCTTTTACAAGTACTAACTCATACTTAGACCAGTGCTTTAAAATCTGTCGTTTTAAAGCAAAACTTATGTTGATCTTTAGCATAATACAGAAAAGATACAAAAATGTCAAAATGAAGGCAACTGTAAGCACATTCTCACCATGAATAATTCACCTCATTTGTATATGTATGTGTGAAAAGAACTTGGAAAACTGTAAATACTTTACACATTTTGGTGAGCGTTCCATATTCTGTAGCAGAAGCCATCCTGTGTGGGTTCGAGGCAGCTCTTCCTCCCCGGCCTGCGCGGTGCTCATATCACAGTCTGTAGCTGAGTTTCTGCATCTTCTCTGTGCAGACTGTGTTGCTGCTCGGCTCCTCAGACAGCCCTGTGTGAGACAGTGGTAGCCCCTTCTCAGCCCCCAGCTTTCCACCTAAGGGCTCTTGTGTTCCTCCCCACTTCCAGGCGTGTGAATGGGGGCTGCTAGACTTATGCTCCTCTTCAGGCCTCCCAGGCGCTCTAGTAATTGAAACTTTGTCATGCTCCTGTTAGCCACTCTCCTCAACACTGGGCCGTGCTCCTGGGCCTCACGTGGTGCCCGAGGCCTTGAGAAGCAGAGGTTCTTCTCTTCAGTCCTGCCTTGGATTGGGGCAGCATGCCTGACCTGTGTCTATCTGTCCCACTGTTGTGTTGTAGTGCCCAGGGAGCCTGGATGTCCTCTCCCCTGCCTGTTTGTCTAGTCCCCATTGTGAGCCTCTGTGGTTGTAGCTGCCCAGCTCGGTGAGAATTCCAGGTGGTTCCACATCTTCGTGCCTACAGCCTTCCTTCATTTCAAGTAAATGCCATTGTTTTGCCATACTTTGAGAAGTAAGTGATCCAAACTGTACAACATTAGGATTTTTTTTTGGTACTAGGAATCGAACTCATGACCTTGCACTTGCCAGGCAGGTGCTGTGCCGCTGAGCTATATCCCCAGCCCCAATATTAGGATTTTGTAATTATCATTCAATAATATTTTTGGTAATATTAAAATATGTCAAACATTTAAAATTATACTGGCTGTAAAATCATTTAATGCACATTTTAATTTAATCTGCATATAATCAGGTATGTAAGCTGATCTATCTGATGCTCAAAAGAGGTATTAAATAAATTTTGTTTTAATTTTATTTGAGAAAGAACCATCCCTCTGGGATTGGCTTAGATGGTAAATCCTTTTTCAAAAGAAATTATTTTACATAGTTTTTGTTAAAATATGCCATCTCCAAGTATTAAGATTTAACTAATCTTACCAAATCCATTATTTCAGTAAACACAAACTCATAACATTTAAGGTAATTATCCTGAACTAATAAGAATTGTTCAACCCATTATGCTCATTATAGGAAGAAAGAAAGGCCCATTGTCATTTCACAACATTGCTTGTCTTCTTGGGTGAATGAGGACAAGCCGTAGTGCCTCAGGATGAGTGCGTAAGCTGCAGGAACAGGGCCCTAGGGCATCTGACAATCAGGAAAAGTGTAATTATGAGGATATTTTAAAGGTGACCACAAAGGAGAGAAGGAAATGCAGGAGTGTAGATGCTGCTTAGAATGCTAAACAAGGAAGGTGAGTGGATGTGACTTCGGTAACTTCCAAATCTGAGTCTCCAATCTTAACCTCTTTTCAGAGCCTAGACAAAAGTTTCCAGCTCCCTTCTAGACCCTGAAGCTGCCTAAGACTCAGACCTCCAGAATGGTGGTAGTCATTCATTGAGCAGTTTCTCATGCGCACTGGCTGTCAGTCAGGCACTGTGAACACAGGGGCAAGGACCTTGTCCTCAGTGAGCCCGCATCCGTCGTTTCTCTCCACTGGTCTTCCCTCTGGTTCCTTCCCAGACCTACCCAGGAGCCGTCCCCCTGCCCCATCCGCAGCTGCTGCTGTCCTGTGGGGTGGCTGAGCTTGTGATCTTATCTTGGTTTAGTTCCTTACCCATCCGCCCTCATGCATCTCTTCTCACATTGCTTTGGTTCAGTGGTTTCCCAGTAGCTTCCCGAACATTCTCGGCATTCGTTTTCTTTTTACATTCTTGTGCTTCTCTTTGACACATGCACCCAAAAACTCATTGCATTTTCTTCTTGTTTATCTCATCAAGGATACTGTAACACACCTGATAAAATGTCTTAATCCTGATTCTTGAGAATTGACTTGTAGTTCCTCTCTTGCTCATTTTTCATCAAATAATCTGTCTCTCAATTTGTGATAACCCCTCCTGAGATATGTTTTTACTTAAAATATTTTGGCATTTAGTTTTTAAACTTTAATAATTTATTAGAAATCCAACTTATATTTTTAGGTAGAAATCTGTTACCTTTATTTCATTAAATTCACTCCTGTATAATATTCCCTTGAGTGAATATCATTGGTTTCCTTTTGAGGTCAAAATTATATCAGACCAACAGATCCGAGCAAGACTTCTCTTTATTCTCTGCAAGTTTATACCAGTCATAGATGGATAACACATGTCTGTGGATAAAGTTCAGGCAGTGTTTTGAGCCTTGGTTTCTTCCTTCATGAAATAGTAATAACAGCCGTCTTCTGAGATGATTTTGAGGATTGGTAGTAACAATGGTTGTTACTCTTCCTGGCTTGGATCTCTTGTCCACAAGATGTTTATTTATGTGGTATTTCTTTTCTCTAGAAACAGGTTGCTCACTGGAAATCCAGGCTGTTTTAAGCTAGAACAGGGCTGAGATTAAAAAAAAAAGACCTACCTGAGTTAGATTGGTTCTGACAGTGGGGAGTGGAAGCTGGCACAGTGTTACTTTGTGTCCTGGGTTTCCCTGAATGTACTTAGCCCTGGACCTTAATTTCTGCTCTTCAGAGTTTCTCAGGATAGTTGAAAATCATTTCCTGTGACATGCCTAAGAATGTGAAGTCAGGCAAGTGGGCTGGCCATCCTGGCTGCTAGAGAGATGCTCAAAAGAGTTGCTGTTACTTGGGCTGCTTGCTGGACAGCAGGGTCCCTTCCTGCCTGACTCCCTAGTGTGGTGTCAGGCACGGAGGAGGACCTTGCTGCGTGTTCCAGCCCTAAGGTGGCCATGCTTGTCTTTTTTTGTGGAATAATAGAATATAAGTGAAGTTCTGTTTCCCCATGAAACCACTTGTGCTGAACCAAAATACAAAGGAAAATCAGTGACCTTGAATCACGCTTGTCTGCAGTGCTCTTGGCTTTCAAAGACCTTTTTTTCATTTCCATCGAACATTTTTCTCTGAATAAACCATTGCAAGGAATCAAATATACAGTTTTTCAAAACCAATATCTATCACAAACCTAGTTATTTCATATTTGGTGCCTAATTTGGTTAGAAAAGTGTGAGGCCTTTTGAATTAAAATGTTACGCCATTGAGTCTCTGGATGGCACTTTTAAAAGTTGGATTTTGAGATGGGTAACTTCATAGGACTATTAATATTTACAGGAAACTATTACTGTTTAACATGAATGGTATTTCTCATGTTCTTTCTTGTCTGTAGAATTCATGAAAAGAATTATGTGCATGAAGGATGCTTATATCATTTAATGTCTTTCAGACATCTTATTCTGATTCAGAATCGAGAACTGTGTTTATTTACTCATTCAAACATTCATTTGATAGCAGGCAGTGTGTTCCTGGTGTCACTAATGAAAAAAAAAGTCCTAATCTTCCTGTAGTTAAAATTCTTTAAAAATGTTGGTAAATGTTGGTGTACTTAGAGCTAGTGGTACAGATAGGGGAAAGCAGGAGAAAATGAGAATCATTTCAGTTTTCATTTTTTACATCTAAAAATCACAGTAACTCATCTGCTACTTCTAAGGTTTTGAATTTTTCATTTGGTAATAATTTAGTTGTTTTGATGAAGGTTCTTGTCACTTATTGCTACTATTTCTTGAGAACAGTTGTCTCAGAACCCATGCTCAGTGTTTATATTTGAAAACTGCAACCCTCTTTATTCAGTAGGAACACATATACACACATACAGAACTTAAAAATGTTTTAATAATCACTTATTCCAATGTCACAGTGATAGATCCACAGTGATAGACTCCAAACTGTTGATAACTGAGGGTGAAGCGTGGTCTTTCAGGTGGAAACCTGGGAGACAGATGATGCAGACCCACTCACCTTCCCTCCTTCTTCTCTCTAAACTCATGGAGCTCCTGGGTAGAATATGACACACCCCTGTAAAAGACAGACATGAAAGGTAGAGGAGCAGGGAGGAAAAGAAAGAGGAACAAATGAAAGGGAGGGGAGGTCCTGATAACCAAGAGCAAAATAACTATAGTATTTAAGTGAAAGTTGCTGAATTGCCTCAGCATGGCATCCATAATTACCAGCTGGTCAGGGAGTGCCCTTGGAAATAAATCATCACAACAAAGTCAGTAAGCCAACTAGCTGTTTTAACATGGCTTTATTAGAAGAGTTGAGCTTCAATTTAACTGAAAGCTTAACCTGAGAAGTAAATGTTGCAGAAGCATTGGGAGTTAGGGTGGTAATAAAATGAACAATTTTCTAGGCTTTTCCTTTGCTTCACACTATCATAAGGCCACTTAGGCTTCTCTAGCAGCACCAGGCCTCCAGTTAGCACTTGGGCTTAAGCATTTACTTTGGACAGCTGTTGATGAACTGATTGTACTAACACTGCCATTGTCAGTGGTGTGAAGAATGTCTTGTGTTTTAGCCCAGTTGGTCAGGGAATTGATAAGTGAAAGATTAACTGCGTGATGATTGAAGTACTGTGACAGTTTTTAGGATTGTAATTTTTGCATTTTCATAAGGCTATGCAACAGTGTAATTTTTTATTTTATAACATTTTTATTAAGAGGAAAACTCATTGTTTCTAGACTGTAAACAATGAGGAACTGAAGTGTCAAAGGAAACACATTAGGGATCATATATAAACAGTAACTCTTACACTGTCCTATTATTGTGTTGGTTATTTTTTCATTGCTGAGACAAAATAAGTGGCACTCAAAGTTAAAGAAGGAAAGGTTCATTTCCGCTCACAGTTTGTAGAGGTTTTAGTCCCTAGTCAGCTGGCTTCAAAGCAGGGGGCAATGCAAGGGGCATAGTGCTGCGGAGAAACTGTCCATGGCAGAGCAGGCAGGCAGCAGTGAAGCAGCAAGCAGCAGCCTGACTTCATTCTGTCCCTTTTTATTCCATCCAGGCTACAAGACTATTGGTTGAGGCCACTCATACCCAAGTGCGCCTTTCCATTATCCACGCCCAGAACTATGATAAACCAGTTAGTGGACTAATCCAGAGCCATACACCCTTCATCCCAGTATCACACACCATGATCCATCCAGCCATCTCTGAAAATACTCACCTCCAAGGACATGAGGCTTTGGGGGGACACCTAGATACAAGTCAGAGCAATTGTTCTAAACAACCCACTGATAACATTCAAGCAAGATTAAATCCTTATTAGGCAAACATTTTTGCATATACTATTTCTCTTTCTTTCTGTGCCTTTATCTTCTGTTTGACTCTCAGCAGTTCTGCCTGAATAGCTTGCTTGCTTGCTTGCTTGCTTGCTTTATTTTTTGCGGCACCGGGGATTGAACTCACGACCTTGCGCTTGCCGGGCCGGCACTTAGACCGTTGAGCTAGATCCCCAGCCTTGGTGTTTTTGAGACAGGGTCTCACTATGCTGTTCAGGCTGGCCTTGAGCTCACTTTGTAGCCCAGGCTGGTCTCGAACTCACAATGATCCGCCTGTCTCAGCCTCCCGAGTGCTGGGATTACAGGCGTGAGCCACCACGCCCGGCCTGAATAGCTTTATGTTCTGGTACTGTCGCTTGAGCTTGCTTAGAATTAGCCAATGCCTGATCAAATTCTTTTCATCTTTTACATCCTTGAACTCTGAGATACAGTGCTTTGATATTTGATGGGTCTATTTTAAGAGCCTCGAAACAACTCTGTATTGCTCCGTGCCAATTTGACATCTTCAGGCTACAAACAATATTTAGTGCACAGCGTAAAGCTAATGACTTCACCCTGGATCTTTCTGCTTCCTCAGTAACAGCCTTTGTCCTGTCCACATACCTTAAAACCTTTGTATATCTTTAATGAACATTTTCTACTTCTGAGACTTGAAAAAAGTATTTTCAATGTTTTTTAAAGTCTTCCGTTATGAATAAAAATTTACTAACATCTTTTAAATCTGTAGCTGTGTCTTCAGGGAAATCAGGGTAGCTGTTGCCAGAGCCTTCTTTTGGTAATATTCCCCAATCATCACCTTCTTTCAGTTCTCTACATTCTGCAGTAATGCACAGTTTGGCAAGTTTTTCACTGTTTGCTTCTACATTTTCCAGTATCCTTGCCACATCCATTCCTTTAATTGCTTGGCCAAACACTACATGTTTCCCTTCCAAATGAGGAGTTGGAACTGTTGTGATAAAGAACCGAGAACCATTCGTATTATGGCCTGCATTTGCCTTATTCGATAAGCTCTTGTGATCATGCTTATAAATTTTCATCTTCAGATGTTTTACCATAAATACTTTCTTCATCTGTCCCATTATGATTGGAGAAGTCTCTTCCCTGAATCATAAATTTCTTAATAATTCAGTGAAAAGAATATCTTTTGAAATGAAGCAGTTTCCAAGTTGTGGGTCCAATGTCTTTTTCTCCTATACATACTACACAAAAATTTTCTGCAGTTTTGGGTACAATATCTGCACACAATTCTAAAACAATTCAGCCAACCTTTGAATGGTTAAGTTGCCCAAATTCTATGTATATCTATAGCCCGTCTCTGTTTTGTGAAAACAGCCTCTGAGATAAAAGCAGAAAAAGTGGGTCGGGGATTTAGCTTAGTGGTGTAAGCACTTGCCTGGCAAGGGCGAGGTCGTGAGTTCGATCCCCAGTGCTGCCAAAAAAAAAAAAAAAAAG
>RJWT010008042.1:0-26799 GCA_004365215.1 Cuniculus paca
ATATATGTGTACTGATTTTATCTTTAACTCATTTGTGTTTTATAGAGTTAATAAATCACATCTAGCAATGCTATTTTGTCCTACTTTTTATCCTGTAATTGTACCTTGTTCATGGACAGTAAATAATAGAGATATTGTTGGACGGCTTGTAATGTTTCTCCATTAATCATGCTAAAACCCAATAAAAATGATATTATTATATTTTAACAGTATATGTTCTTCATTTGTTATGGGTTTTATTTTTTGATTAAGGATGTTGAATTTTATTAAACATAAATTAAGTATTGTACCAATCAGGGATCAGCCAGGAAAACAACAGCTACTCCATGTAATCGGGATACAAAGAATTTATTATAGTAATTATGAGCTTACATAGCTGTTGGAACTGCTTCAGAAACAAAGGTCAGGAAGTTTATAACTCAGTAGCTCAGCCTGAAACACCCTAACAGGTGTTCTCAAGAACTCCCATGAAAGCCCCTGTGAGTCACATGTTTGCTCATTTGTCAATTTGCAAGTCTCTCCAGATACCGGTGGCCTCTCCTTCCCCGGTGTCCATGTGAGTACTTCACTGCTATGCCAGGAAACCATAAAAGGGAATAGAGGTAATACCAAATGACAGCTTATTCAGCCCAATTTATTAGTTATTAAGATGAACACATAGTTTTCTATTAATGTGGTGAATTCTGTTAATGGCTTTTTAAAATCTCAAGCCATAGTTGAAATAAAACTTTTTTTGGTTGAGTGTATTTTCTAATATACAATCAAGTTTAATATAGTAAATGGTAATGTATTTAGTTACTTCATATTATATTTATGAAAGGGTTTTCTGTTATACTGTATTTTGCTATCTGCCTAGTTTTGCCACGAAGATTACACTTGCTTCATAAAATGAATTGAAAAGGTTTCCATCTTTTTCTATCCTCTTAAAGAATTTAAATTTATCACATAAAAATTACTTGTTGCATTATAATGAAAAATAACTGATAAAACATCTGGGTCCAATTTTTAATTTCTTTTTCCCCCTGTTCCACCAGTGAATATTGCTTTGTACTCATCTCAGTTTGATCAATAATATATGAGAAAAAATTAACTTTCTAAGGCTAAAAAAAATACATCTGTATACAAAAATGTCCAATATCTGACTTGTGAAAATACGAATACCTGTAGGTAAACATTTTAAATTTCAGCAACAAAGGAAAAAAATCCAATGGCATGCCCTCCTAGTGACCACATTGCTTCAGTCTAAAGGAGTAAAAATCAAATTTTCCTCAGGTTTTACTATAACAGTAAATGAGAAAAAACAATGTATCCATTTGAGAGAAACTTTCATTATCCAAAAGTTCTAAACTCTGCTAAATTATTGTTTACATACGAAGGCACTAGAAAGACATTTTTATGTATTCAGGGACTCAGAAAGTATACCACCCAAACATCTTTAATGAAAAAATTCTCAAAGATGGGTCCCAGTCCAATGCAAGATACATCACAATAAGCAATAAAAGAGCAGAGAAACGATAGTAAAAGAAATCGGGATAGGTATTAAGGACAGTTCAATGTTGAATTAAATTTAAATATTTAATGTTTATGCTCAAGAACTCCCATGAAAGCTCCTGTGAGTTACATTTGCTCATTTGTCAATTTGCAAATCTCTCCAGATACCAGTGGCCTCTCCTTCCCTGGTGTCCATGTGAGTACTTCTTTTAGGCAAATTATAACCAGAAATGGTAGCCCTAATATTTTAATTTTAAATATTCAGTTTTAATAAATATTTGTTGAGATTACAGATGCAAACAATGCAAATGTAAAAAACTCAGATATAAATTATCAAGTGTTAAAAGCAATTGATAGACTTTAAAACTGTAACAGCACAAAGCTAAACATGATTTATGGCAGCTAACTGAGATTGGATACAAAACAATTTGATTTTGCAGTTACTGCTAGTAAAAAGATAAATCTATATTATTATTTTATACGATAATTTGATAACACATTTCAGAATTTTTTAAGTGCAAAATGTATCACCAACTATAACTTCCCTTTACCTCAATTTATAGATTTGCCCTCTGATCTTTCCCTTCTTATTTCCTAAGATCAGGGTCTCTTAAATTTCTCAATAGAAATCTCCTTAACATTATTACTGGTGAATGATAGCTTTTAATAGGGTCCAGGGTTAAAGTTGGGATTAAGGCATTTTCACACTTCAACAGGAAGATGCTAACAGAAGAGTTGGACAGCTAGGCCCACGCTGCCATTCTACCAGGAAAGTTCTTTTGAGAGGCGCCATAAATAGCATGGATAGCAGTGTGAGAATTCTAGCAGCAGTGTGAAAAACAGGTGAGACAAATGTTCAAAGCAGAGGTGGGAAACCTATTTGGGGAATAAAAACTATTTTAGGGGAATAAAAATATAAAGGTCTGAGTTAAACCTATGTCACTGGAATTCAGAAGAGAGGGTAAATTTGAGAAAGATTTAGTTAATACTAATAACAAATGAGGCTTATTTCTGTGTGGGTTGAAGGAGAAAAAGTACAGAAAAGTAGAGAATTTTTCAAAATATTCATTTTGGATGAATGAATTAAAATAGATTCTTGGGGCAGGAAATAAAGGAGCAAAATTCTTAAGAACTAGGACTTACTTTGTCTCTTAAATCATGACGATATATCCTAAAATTATTAGCTCTCTGTATAACTCCAAACTATTCATATACTTTTATTGGATAATGTGTTTCATTTGTAGTGAAAACCAGCTGAGTGGAAATTTGACTCAGAATTAACTGTCATTGATTTCATATGGCTCTGTTAATTGTCTGCCCTTCTTCCACATAGTCTCCATTGTGTTCAATTTCATCTGATACCATTAAAATATTATCCCCAAGGAAACTTATAGGGATTCAAATGTTTAAGATTAAAAACATAAGTGAAAACTGCCTCTTTGCCCACACTCTTCAAGTATGTTCCTAACAAAAGCAAAAATTAAATTCAGCCCTTTTTCTGGCATTGAAATAGAGCATTTCACTCATTCCGGGTGAACGGTGTGCCCCATGACAACAAAGCACCAATGTTACTTTTGTGGATGGATGTGGACATGCAATTTGTTTCTCCATTCAGGAAAAGATGTCGAATCCTTTTTTTAACAGCGAGATCCTATGTGTTATATTTGGTATATTGTTATATCGAAAGCTCATTTGCAAACATAAGTGTCTCTGTTATCAAAAACAAAGCAAATTATCGGTGTAAAGCGCTATTTTATGATCATGACCTACAGGAGAAAAAGTAGATATGAAACATGGCACAGCTCTAGGAAGACTAAACTTTTAGAGGTGCAATTACTTGATATGAAAGTAAACCAACTGGTAGTTTTAGATACTCTGATACTACTAATGACTTAAACCTCCTTTCCTTTAATTTACATAGAAAATACAGATATAAGTGGTTACTGAAACAAACATGAAAGCACAAAATGTAAGAAATATGAAAGGGGACTTGGCAAAAAACAAAACAAAACAAAAACCAATATGGTTGCACCCCAGGGGTTATTCAGATAACTGAAATAAACTTTGAAAGAAGTTCATCATATGGATCGTCATATTAAGCAGATAGAATAAAATAAGTCACTTTTTAAAAATAGAGATTTTAATAAAGTTTTCAGGAATATTGAGTGCATCGTGGAAGTTTATACCAGTTTATCAGTATAACTTGTGACAGTTTTAAGGAAAATATAAACTTATGAATTGAGTTCTCAGGATTTTGAGTCAGTTTTAAAATATCAACACTTGATACCTTTAAGCATCTTCACATTTGCAAAACTTTTCTTAAGAAGCAAAAATTCAAAAGTAAGGGGAGCTAAGAAGGAAAGAAGCAATTCCCATATACTGATATATACTAAACATTTTCTAAAGGTCTGTCAGTGATATACAGGTCGTACGTCAATTCATTTGTGCGCACTCCACACCCCCACTGTAATTTTGTTGGTTGCCTTTCTTTGGATTTATAAAGTATGAAGGGACCAGGTAACAACTTATTTTAAATGCTTAAGAATTTGTATAGAAAAATAAGACCTGTATTTCCTAACCAAACTCCTATTCTCCCCCACAGGACAGGCAGTCTCTTGTTTTCTTGAAACACATGGTTTTGGATGGGTTCCGCTCTATAGGACTCTGCCGGGCTCAACATGGCACCTGCTTACCGTGGCGGGAGGCCCCAAAGCGACAGTGTGTCTCTCCTACACTAACTTCCGTGCTTTTTTCTAGTCCCAAAATAAACGTTTCCCCTTCTCTTCCCGCGCGCCAGGGGTCCACCAGTCCTCTCCCGATACTGTCCACTCACGCAGTCTCCACTCCCTTCACCAAAGGTCCTCCAGTCGTCTCCTGACACGGTGACCCGTGCACCCACGTGGTCTCCACCCCTGTCCCAATCCCATAAAAACGACTCCCCAGCTTTGTCTCCTTTGAGGGTCCTCGCGGTCTCCAGCAGCCCTCCCGCGCCGGCAGGCAGTAAAGGCTTTTTCTTACCTCTGCCTGTGTATCCCAACTGCGCCAAAAAAAACACTAACGGTTTTAGAGGTTATAATTTCAAATGATTTTATGAACACAGTAAGCTTTGATACTTATAGGCAAATTCCAGATATTTCTTTCTATATAAATACAGACCCATATCTAGCATTTCAAACATCTCTTTAAAAAATGTTTTGCACATAAATTTAGGAATTGCTTGTTTTAAGAAGAATATTTTATCAGTGAAAGTATAGAAGGCAGAATTTTTCTTCCTTATATTTTTTCCCTTAAATTCCTGCCTTTTCATTACACATTTTCTACATTTTTTACTTTCTTCACAAGCTGCTGCAACAAAATCTGAGAACACAAAATTCAAAAGCCCAAAACACTGCATTATGGTAAGAAATGGCACTTATAAACTACCTAGAGTGCTGCAAACTTCTGGCAATTAATTTCAATTAAGTTATTTACAAGGTGAGCCACTGGCTAACTTCACGCCCAGATGTTTCAGTTGGCAAAATGTGATGGCCACCAAGGTAGTCGTTTCAGGAACAATCACTCATTGACGGGATTTTCACACTGATTTCACAGCACCTTCGTAACATGAGTGCATGATGTCATCACCCTGTGCCTCATCTCAACAGTAAAAATGCCCATACAGGTCGCAACAAATCCCTGCAGGCAGTCGCTGGGCTCGGAGATGTTGCAGGAACACCTGGGCTGGCTTGGAATCTAGCAACTTGCACAGTTTCGTTACCAGATGTTTGTGGAACAATTTAGGCTTGGATGGAAAACATGCATTTTTTTTCATTTGCATGAACGATTACCAGACCCTTGTTAGTAGTTGAAACATATGTTCCATTTTTTTAAAAAGGCAAATAAAACTTTATTTGGGAATATTTTTTATTAAAATCAACATTGTTAATCTTACACTTTGTAAACTGAATCTGCATAATTATGTTTGTGTGCAGTTATGTTTATACACTAAAGCACATTGTCACAAATTAGGTAAATAGTACTGGAATTATAATCTTAGGGAAAAAATAAAAACTTATACAAATTTTATTAATATTAAAATTTAAAGCATCCATTAAGTATCTGAGTTTGTTTAATAATTTTATGTATTTTGGAATAATATCAATTTAACAATTGTTTTTCTTTTCTTAATAATTTGTGTCTTCTTTTAAAAAAACAAGGGCTTTTAAAAATTACCTGGATAGTTTCTATTAACTTATAACATTGACTTTCACTACAGTGCAGAAGAATTGAACCTTGTGATTCAAATAATAAAAGTTTTCAGAAAAACACTTTTCGTGTCAGTTCCAAATATAGTCTCTATCTCTAATGAGAATATGAATAAGAAGAAAATCATTACTAATTTTGAGTGGATCTATTTCTTAGAGAATTATTTTAACTTAAGGAAAGTGTTGATTCTTAGTTAAAATTAACTGAAATGCTAATCCTATGAAAGTAAACAGGCCTCCTCTTTATAAAAATTAAACTGTTCCCAATGTAATGGATTTTATTTTCTATAAGGACCAGAAATGGACCATATTTTCATCGCCTGGGCAATTCCACAAACTTGTTAAGACTATTATTAACAGCTGTACAATAACTTAGGCTCTCAGTGATTTCACGTAGTTCAAAAGAACTCTAAATTTATCCAGGTATGAAGGTTATGGTAACTGCTGGGTAAAATCAAAGAATATTCAGTTAGGGATGCACTTTAAGGATTTGATGAATACATTATGTGCATAAAGTCCAAGAAGAAGAAAATGTACTTCTGCTGCTTACTAAACAAACAGATAAGTGAATGCTTTAAAAACCTGTCTCACAAAGCAAACATTTCAACACCTTCGCTGAGAAATGAGAATTATATGTCCCATTACAGCAGACGTGATTGCTGGCAGGGTGTGAGTTGAAAAAAGGACCGGGAGCACACACACACTCCAGGTCCGAATGGGAAGTCTGGAATGGAGACCTCTCTGTAGCTTCAACACTCAGGTCAGAGATGGAGACACACCACACTTCGCACACTGCTCAGCACACAGCATTCCCAGGCTCAGCTCTGATGCTGAGTTTGCTTTCTTTCTTCCTGGATCCACAGATCCTGCTGTACCTCCAAGGAGGCATTAGTAGCTTCAGGGTGATGCTGGAAGTAGGCACCTTCTAGGTCTCCCAGGAGAGGCACGTATCTGAGATACCCTCAGAATCACCGTAGAGCCCACATTTTCTCCTTGCTAGTTTGTAATGAGACTTGCACACAAGGGAGTGTGAAAGAATGGCCCGCGGGTGTGGTCCCTATGTTGTGTTAGGAAAATGTCAGTGTCTCACTGCTGTATCCTTTTATCCAAAATGATTCTGAACGTTTAATTTCAGCCCAAAGGAAAACTAACAGGGTACCTCTAGTAAGGAACTTCAAGTTGTTTTCAGCCCTTGGGACATTTTTATGCTCCCATTCAATAAAAGACATAATCACAAAGGAAATTAAACCACAGAAAATATGCCAAGTCATGTTACGTGTCTGACCTAAATATATATAAACCAAAGGAAATACATGACTGCGGTTTGAATTTGTTCTTTAACCCATCCATTGCATTCACAGCACATGGTAACACGGCAACACTGTGTTAGGGAGATCTTTCAGCTGTCTCTACTCAAAGCAGCATATCTGGAAGGAGAATAAAATAGTATATTATTCATTTGAAGTAAAATTTCCAATTTTTTACGTAACCGTCAGTAGTTTGGAAACATCAGAGTTGGTAATTTGGGGATACTTACTAATGAGATCTCTTTTATGGGTAAATATAATTTTCACTGAATAAAGTTGAATATGTGGCTAGGGCAAGTCATCTATGTCAAGCGATGGCCATTAAATTGTTCTTACCATGATAAGATGAATACAATTTTTTTCCTATTTTAAAAAATTTATTACGTTTGGTTTTTAAATAGTTGTTCTGTTAATATATATTTGCAATGCATGAAGTTTACATTTATCTTAGGAAGTAGGTACATATACACAGCACAGCTTTATTCTTTTTTTATTCCTCTATCCCTCTCTGCTCACCTCCCTTCCTCTGCCTCTACATAATTATTATTTTATCAAGTCATTACCTGGACACATTACATAGTGGGCATAATATTTATGTAGTACTTTGTTCTGCAGATTAGCATACCGAATTATAAAATGTCAGGCCTGTTTTGTACAATTTAGACAAATCAGTTAGTTAAGGATCCTCCTCATGTCTGGAAGTTCTGCTATGTTTTTGGCAAGAATCTTCTAGAAATTTATAAATGTGTGTGTGTGTGTGTCTCTCTCTCTCTGTCTTTTTTTTTTTGTCTCTTTGAGACAGAGTTTCACTATACAGTTCAGGCTGTGCTTGAATTCACTTTGTGGAGCAGGCTGTATAACTGAGTCTTTCGGATGTTTATTTTTGTTGAAGTAGTGCTTTGATGATACCTTAAAGTTTGCTAACTCTGAAAAGATTTCTTTTACATGAATTTTCTCATTTAATTGCATTTCAATTATCCTCTATAGTTTCCGATGAGTTGATTGTATTGGGGTCATTTAGTACTAAAAATAACTAGGAAAACTACAACTAGAATAAGAGAAAGAAAAATTGAGCTCTTTGTTTGAGTGTTTACATTTATTATTATTAAATTTAGCCCTGATTTGAAGGTACTTTTAAAAACAACATCAAAGCAAGCAGGAATCTAACAATTTAACATGAAGTGCACATGTAAGTTCAGAGTTTTTCCACAAAGGAGGAAACCATGATGCTGTGCTGTAATTGTTATGTGCCTTATTGGGTTATGATTTAGTGTATGCACAAAACCCTCATTCAGTAGCTCTGATGTCCTGAGAGACAGCCTATAGAGCTGCTCAAAATTAGACTTGGGAGTTTCCTGCCACTTAATTAAATATGAATTGCTTTCTACAGTGACAGGGCTCCCATTAGAGGACAAGTTTAAGGAAAATCTAGCATAGTTACCATACACATCTCGGAGATTGGAGACTACGATGTTAGGCTAGCCTTCTGTATCTACCTTAATAGCAACATGTTCAATTTATATAAATCATACAACCCAGAAGGAAAGTTTCTTTTCTTTGTTGCATTTTTTCCCAAGTAGTCTAATCCACATATATGAATCACACATCATGCAGTACTTGGAGAGACTATTTCCCTTTGTTTAACATGAAATGTACTTCCCACAAAAGCCATCCACAAAAGCTGGGTCTAAGAGGTTCACATGTTTGTACAAATACTAGCAAAACAAAAAAGTGCTAGCATGCTGTAAGTATTTCCTATATATAAAACATGTTCTTAAATAGTTGCAAAGATACTAGAAAAAACTAGCTACGCTCTTTGTGATGATCTTCATGAGGCTTCCAAAGTTTCAGTGTCTTGAACCTGCTTTGAGACAAAGCAGAATGCACAGTGATGCCTTCAAAATGTCACTTAAAATTTGTTCCTCTTTCTCTCTACCCAAAATTAGTGTAGACCTTCCATTTTAAGTCAGCATTTTCAAAAAAGATCAACTGAAATTTGAACAAGCAGAAGGAAAAATGTTTCCACTTCTACCAGACTTAAAAGAAGTTGGGCATCTTTTCTTATTTTTCTTATTAGCATTGTAATAGAAAACATCTGTAATAGTTTAGTAAATTAAATACATTAAAACAACAAGTAAAAGAAGCTATAATGAATAAAATACAGAAGACCCCATGTGGCTGCCTGTCCCTTCCTTGGTGAGCAGCACAGCAAACAGCTAACGAGGGCCGTGAGCGAGCACACCAGCAGCAGTGAACCCAAGACAGAGACGGGAACTGTTCTTTGCCCGTGTGAAAACCAGCTTTCATTTACTTCACCATCTTTGTAACAGAATGCTAGCTTTTGCCACTTTTTTCCCAATTTCTTTCTCTCCGTGGAAACACTAATAGCTTTTTTTTCTGTATGGCACTTGTCTAACACTTTTCCTCCTAAATGCCATTTTTCTTTTCTATGTTTCTTTCCATCATCAGAACTACAACTCCTACCCAAACTGTTATCTCCTCCCTACACTACTAAAACAGCTTTGACTTCATGTCTTTGGCCAAGATTTATTATTCTACAGAGATCATGACCCTTTTCTCCTAACACGCAAGCCCAAGAACTTAAGAGTGCAATGAACTGTGGATGGGAGATACCTAATATCTCTTTGGCTTAGTACATTTGGTTCTTTGGAAACTTATCCATTTTCATTCACTGCAACTCCACCTTGAGAGTCTCAGCTCCATCTAGTCTAGTTTCTGTTCCATCTTAGTTTCACACAAGCATATTTATGGCTCTCATCTCTGTGTTTCTATGTTCTAGTTTCCCAAGAATAACTGGTTATCTAGTTCTTTAAGACAATCTATGTCCAGGGGCTCACACAGACATGCTATACTCATAACAGGGTCCCTGGTGGAATAAAATACCACAGAGTATGGCCACACTGAGTTAATTAATAAATCAATATGCCATAGGTTAAAGTTTTCTGAAAAAGATAGTTTCTCTAATTTAAATCTAGCATTGTACCTGATTTAGAAATGAATAGGAAAACAGGGAAAGGGAGAGTTAGAGTGTTACAGAAAGAAGCAAGATGGTATTTTTTATAGTTAATTTAAAGTTAATCAGCCTCTTTCTAAGAAAGATAAATCACATAGTTAAAATACAGCAACTAGACTGAATTCTCACATATAATTTTGGCCAAATAATTTAATCTTTGGGGGAATATTTTCTTATCTTTTAAATGGTGGGGAGTGAAGGAAAGATGGAAGTACTTCTTGATGGACACATTTGGAATATTTACTTAGCTACAACGATTCCCTTAGATAGTCTCTGTTCTGACTACAGAGACATGAGCTGCAGCCATGTTTTGACAATGTGGTCTCCATTTCTGGACCACATCTGATTGGACTACGAGAGGGGATCTAAACCAAACCAAGCCAATCAGTGCCTCTGCTCTGGGAATTTGTGTCTGTGGCTGGAAAAGAAGATATTTAGTATGTAATGTGGGTTACATTTAATACATAGTATATGAGTTTGGGCTGTATTCTGACTTTCTAGCTGGAAGAGAGAGGCAACAGGATTGAAGAAATACAGAAGAATGAAGGGGGGACAACAGATAATAGAATCTGTGTGATTTCCAGACAGCTTTTCTCTCAGCCAGTTATGGTCATTCTACTCTTAGTTACTACCAATAAACAATGTTAGCCTCTAAGATTCCTCTCTGCCTTAATATTCTGTGATGCTGTATATTTAAGGTCTTTCATCTGTAAAACAGGCTATAAGTGGGAAAGGAGATATTAGAGAAGTTCATTTTAGTGAGATTAAAACCTGTGTAGTCAATAAAACTGTTTGTAAATGATATAGTTACTGGAACAGATGACAGGATTTGTGATAATAACATATATGCTACTTTCAACATAAAGCAATGATAAGAAAGAACGAAAAGTCATTATAAAAAGCTGTGAGAATTGCTAAGGTAATATCTGGAAGAGGCCTTGAGTTTCTCAAATATAAAAACCATGGAGGTTCAAGGCGTTGATGAATTGCATTTCTTTGTATATATGTAAGGAAACTAAAGAAGGAGGCTGAGGTATATCAGTATATAATTGTCATAAAATTACCCATAGTACTTTCAACATTGTGTAAAATAAGTGCTTATTGAGTAATTTTTGAAATTGTTGTTTGATCTATTGAATGAACCTTCTGAAGGAAAAAAATAATTCAAAATATTATTATAGGAATTAAACTCTTCCCCAGTGAGGCTCAGTTTGAGTGATTTCAGTTCCAATATGCTGGATGTTTTAGAAGTGAGTGGTTGGTGACATGCACTTTTCCATGTTGGTAGAGTAGAATCTTGATGCAGGACAAAGGCTACTAACACAGAGGTCAGTCTACTAAAGATCAGACTGTGCTCCTAGGAACATAACTATGGACAATAAACACCTAAAATGAAAGAATTATTCCCCAAAGCAGATGTTTACAGCAACCTCTCAAATTGGAGCACCTCTGCAGAGATTTCCTTTATTTTAGCTCTAAAATGTTTCCTTTCTTAGAGAGACAGAGTCAGAAGCAGCAGAAGCAGATGATGAAGAAAGAGAAGATGGAGAAGGAGAGAAAGAAGAGAAAAAGAAAGGCAGGTGGGAGTAGCAGGAGAAAGTGGAAATAAACGAAGGTCTACGCATATTCATAAAACATTACTCATCTTCCTCCTCTTTACTTTTCCATCCATTACCACCTATCTGGCTTCCACCTCCTTCACTCCCAGAATATTATTCTTGTCATAGCCCCCAAAGACCTTGTAGCTGAACAATTTGATAAGAAATTTTCAATGTTGTCTCAATTTATTTTGAACAGAATTCAAAATATTTTTCAAATGCTCTTGAAATGTTTACTTTTTCTTTACGAGGCGATTGCTCCATCTTCCACTCCTGTTTCCTTGCTCTATCTCTTTTCCCTTCTTTAGCTTGTTTTCTGTTAGGTTATTGCACACCCTGGTTTTCCTCCCAGCTTCTGTCCTTGTACATGCCATTCCCCTGATACACTCTCCGAGGGCTGCTGGTCCACATCTACAGTACCATGTGCCATGTATTCACAGCTCTTCACTTTTTGACACAGACTCCACTCTTGAATTTCAGAACTGTATTTCTAGTTTCCTAATAGGTAGGCATCCTGCAAGATACATCGCATATACCTTAAACTTACCATGCCTCGAATCAAATGTCCTTTTATTCCCTTTTCAATCCTACTTCCCTTCATTTAATGGTGCCTTAATATCCAAGTCAGAATGTTCACAATCACTTCCTCTTTGTTACTCACTTATCCAATTAGTCATTAAACTTAAAAGAGTCTATGGATACACAGGGAACCCAACCCATGACTACAGCTTCCCAGTCTCATCTGTGTGATTGCAGTAGCTTTCTACCATGTCTTCCTGCCTGAAGACTATCCCACCTTTCTTTGTTTTTAGATCTGTAGTCTACACTTTTGCTTCTGGTAACTAATGCATAAAACTAATCACACTACATCTCTGCTAAACACCTGTCAGTGCTTTCATCACCCATGAGAAAAAACAGCAACTCTTTTCATTGATGATCATAAATGACACTTCAAGATTTAGGTCCTTTCTACTAATTAGAATTAGATCTCCCTATCATCACATACTTATTTTCTATGCTTCAATTCTAAGGGTCTCAAGTATACCGTGCTGTTTCAGATCTTCGAGTTTTTAAACAAACTAATGCATTTGCTTGGAATGTTTCCCTCTTGTGCACTTGGCAAATTCCAGCTCAGTCTTTGAAGATTTCATAAACATCGCACCCTATAAACAGCTTCTTATGAACATTCCCAATCAGGCACATGGAGGATATGTCTCCATCAGCATTGCTCTTGCTGTGTGGTGACTTATAACATGAGGGAATCTCAAATAATTCTTGAGGTCCTAAGAGTGGGAAGCCTGTTTTATTCATCTTTTCTTCAGTGTTTTGTTCTTACAGCATCATACATCCTCAATGTATGTCGGAGTTTAAGTGAATTAAAAGTTGGAGGTGTTTGGTACCTTTCCTGTGCCATTTGGACTGTATGTAATACTGTGCAACCATTTTCTTAAACCCCTTAAAAGTTAACTTTCAAAGAAGAAAGGGCTGCATAACACAGCAACATTTTGAAAACCTAACACCTTCATAACAACAACAAAAAGAAAAGGTTACTTAACGAAAGACAAGTATCTGATCTAATTTAAAGGAGAAACTTTGGCCTGCTGCTACTAACTGATGAAATAAGAGCAATTAAGTCTGGCTCTCTCAAGTTGTTAATTCTTCCACTAGAAATATTTGGAAAAGCGTAACCAATCTTACAGTCTGTGGGGTCAGTGAACGGAATGTAGATGGGTATGTTTGCGTCACCATCTGTCTTGCAAAATCCTCTAGCAGGCCTGCGTCTACATGCACATAGCCGATTTTATAAGATCCAGTACGTGACAATAAGCACCTCGACAGTAAGTCTAGACTACGAGGTCATATTCATGAACTCATGACTTAAACAGGGGTGGAGATTGCGGGGGAACAGATCCTAGATCAGGTGAACTTTTAAATAGAAGAGGTATTCGTGTGTTCATGCAAGAAAGGAACAAGGAAGGAAGCACATTAATAAAAGATAGACATCACAATTCTGGCAAGTATCGGAACAAAGAATTATGAACTGAAACAGTTCAATAGTGGATCATTGTAACAATGGATATAACTTTTCAGGAAGAAGATTTCTACTAATTCTTGGTTGAGAAAAAGATGAAAATAACAATAAAAACGTAGATTAAGATCTGTTTGCAAAAGCAATTTCCATGTAAATTAATATTTTTTAAAAAATTTTTGACAACTGATAATGTCATGTCAGAAAATAAAAATAAAAATAAAAATAAAAATAAAAAGACACAGGTCTGGTCAGATTCAAACTCTTTC
The DNA here is from genome assembly GCA_004365215.1 of Cuniculus paca. Lineage (NCBI taxonomy): Eukaryota > Metazoa > Chordata > Mammalia > Rodentia > Cuniculidae > Cuniculus > Cuniculus paca. The sequence goes on from RJWT010008042.1 coordinate 13,973, forward strand.
TGTCTTCAACATATTTTAAGCTGTTCTTTCATTCCTTCCTGGCCCCATCCTGCTTTTAGTCCCACGTTTTCTCCTTTTTTATCTATAATAATTGCTCTTATCTTCCCTAATAAATTTTCTTTGTTTGGGGAGAAGAATGATGTTACCAATTCCAGAAACAAGAAACACTGGGCAAAATACAACCAAATTCGGACAAACCACAAGTCATAGAAAATAAAAAATAGAGTAACATTGCCTTTGTGATATTTTTGAATCTTAGAAAAAGCTTTTTGAATCTATAAAAAGCTATTCCATTAATATTTCCACTTAAATCCTTAAATTACAATTTTGAGTGGAAATAATAATGGGTAAGCTATCATTATATTATTTTCCATCAATTTGGATTTATAATGGAAAAAAACAAAACAAAACAAAAAAGCCTGGCCATTTTGGTCAAACCCAGATTCATTCAGCTCAGGTCTTTGTCTCTGGCAGGAGGAGTGCAAGATGTTTTATGGGGAAATTTGTGGTTGAATTTCCTAATCTCAAACTAAAATGCTTACTGTCATCCTCCCAGATTCTCTTTTTCCTTGATAATCTAGCATTAATTTTTTTATGCAGGAATTCTTACTTCCACCCATTGATGATCGCTTCTTGACCTTTTGGCAAAGATCAAGTGTAGTATGTGTTCTTCTATTCACTGATACACAATCTCATTCTTTTCTGGTACTGAGTTCCAACTTTTTAGTCCATCCTATAAAGATATATGTTTTCTTTTAAATTTGTGTTTAATAAACTTAATAGAGATGCTTCCATTTTAATAAGATTATTATAGTTCGTGATTTTAGAATGTGGATTTTTGGATCTTTAGCCGTTATTTTCCAGTTGCTCATGCTTAAATTTTTTCCTGCTCTTTTAGGTTATTCATGCTATGAGCTTGACTATCTAGCTTCTTGTGTTAAAACATGTAATTATGGTCTAGTACAAAAGACATCCATTGTTATGAACTTTTTTAGCTTGTTTTGATTGTGGTTGCATATTGGGCTGCTGTCACCTGATTTCTCTAACCACAGTCTTCAAGGACTTTAAATTTCTTGTTTATCTGATTTTAGAATGAAAACAATGTTCTCATTAATAAAAAAAATCCAGCCAATAAAAATCCAAAAACTTATGAAAATAAAATTTACCTGAATATCTTCCCTGTAAAGATAAGTAGTTAATGGTTTTTGATATTTCTCTCACTCCAGTTTTCCTAAAAGTAATACATGTATATATGTAGCCATGATTCTCAATCTAAGACCAGTCTGGGAAAAAAAAAGGGGATAGGAGAGTTGACTTGGAAGCATTTGCGGGTTATCCTCAAACTGCTCTTTTTCCTCTATTACTCCAATAAGACTTCTGCAAAGGCAGATCAAATTCTTAACAGGAAGAGAGAAGACCGAATGATAATCCCCCTTTCCCACTTCTCCACTCGAGTCATTGCTCCAATGCAATTTCGTAAGCTCCCTTTTATTTTAAGTGTTTCATGCTATGAACATTTTTCTGTACCAATGGCCATCTATTGACCATTCAAACAAAGATGTCCAAACTATTTTAAGTCAAAAACAAATTACAGAACATAATACAGAATATGTTCTCTTTTATATTAATGGCATCTTTATAGACATGTGTTTATATATGCATGAGTGTAACTTTTTTGAATAACTGCCTATCTATTAATAAGACATATTTCCAGGATTTAGGAATATTTTGTTGGGAGCATTTTCATTTTCCTGCTGCTGGGTAATACTGAGAATTTTGTGTAATAAGAGATTATATTTTGTAAAAATGAATGTGAATATGGAAAATGATTTTAATGACTGCATAAATGTGGCATGGTTAACTACAATGGGTAGTCCCATTTACTTGACAATAAATACATTGTACACGATGCTGCTTTGAATATTAATGTATTTCTTTCTTAGTTCCCTTGTTTGGTTTTCAACAAAATTCCTAGTAATGGAATGAGCAAAGAAATGCATCTAGAACCTGTGGAATCTGTTTTCTGAAATTAGTGTTTGAAAAAAGGACTGTATTAATTCGCTATTAGTGAACTTTCCCGTTTTCTCCTGACTTTATGAGCACAGGATATTTTCAATCCTCTTAATAACTGCAAATTTAATATGTGAAATACACATCATTGAAACTTTCATTCCTTTGGTTAGTAATGAGAGAAAATAGCTAATGATAAATTTATTGGACATACATATTTCTTTTCTTTCTTTTTTTTTTTTTTTTTTTGCAGCACTGGGGATTGAACCCATGACCTCACACTTGCCAGGCAGGCGCTTAGGCCACTGAGCTAAATCCCCAGCCCTTGTCTTGTTGAGACAAGGTTTCACTATGCCATTCAGGCTGGCCTTGAACTCACTTTGTAGCCCAGGCTGTTTCGAACTCATAACTATCCTCCTGTCTCAGCCTCCCAAGGGCTGGGATTACAGGTGTGAGCCACCATGCCCAGCCATATATATTTCTTCTTCAGTAAATTGTTTCTTTAGGGTCTTTGCTCACCTTTCTACTGGAATATACTTATTTTTAGTATTAATTTATCAATTATTTCATATCTCAAGTATATTACTTACTGTCCTATATTATGCAAATATGAAATTTCTATAAGTTTACTATTTGGTATGGGTGTTCTTTTGAATATATAAATTTGTAATGTTTATCCATTTATCTACTGTTTCTTTATGATTGCTGACTTCTTTAAGTCAAAATTAATTTTATTTTTATTTATTTATTTATTTTTTTTTGCGGCACCGGAGATTGAACTCACGACCTTGCGCTTGCCGGACAGGCACTTAGGCCACTGAGCTAGATCCCCAGCCCTGGTGTTTTTGAGACAGGGTCTCACTATGCCGTTCAGGCTGGCCTTGAGCTCACTTTGTAGCCCAGGCTGGTCTCGAACTCACAACGATCCGCCTGTCTCAGCCTCCCGAGTGCTGGGATTACAGGCATGAGCCACCACGCCCAGCTGTCAAAATTAATTTTAAAACAGTATCTTGACAAATATTATTGCTTCTTATATGCATTTGCATTTTTAATTCACAAAATTTAGTTAGGTATTCTTCCTACTTTTTAAAGAAATCTTATTTTATAATATTTTGACCTTAATTTCAAAATAGTCATCAAAGTCCAAACTGGCATTATTTTAATAAGGAAATAAGCCATTTTTCATTGACTGTTCTTATTTGTTAAATCCTATTAAGATGTTGAATTCTATCATCTTCTTTTTCACATTTGTTCCTGTTCTTTTGTTGTCATTTGTAAATGAGTTTATTAGTTCTATAGGAAATATTCAGCTTTTAAAAATATTTGGTGGCATTGATTTGTTTTGTTTTCATATGTTTAAGGTTTGTCTATTTTAAAAATGACTCAAAATGCAGCATAAAACACGTCCTGTTTGCCTCACTGTCTACATTTCACAGGCCATTGGTGAAGAGTTTGAGGATGTGTACACTGACAACCAAATCAAATATTTGCACGCTAGCAAATAAATACCATTATAGTCTCGCACTTAATGTAATATTTTCACTTAGGTCCAGCAGGAGCTCATTATTGTTCATTTATTCCCTTTTCTGTGATTTACAGTGAGTACATTGCCTGACGTGCCAGGCTGTCCCATCCGTTTGCCCTAGGACTCTAGCTATTTTTGTTAACCACTGTACAAGATGGTTGGAGGACTAATAAGATACAGATTCTGAAACTACTTTGAAAGTGAATAACTTTTTACATGAAAAATGCTGTCAGATAAACAAAGAGCAGTGGCCACCATGGTCTGTTGCTGTTATAAAAACAAATAAAAGCACAAGAGACTATCCCCATGTTTCCAACTGGTCAATAGGCTTATGAGTTTGGTTTGAAACAGAAAAGAATCCTTGCACAAAAATTCATGAAGACAGGTATCACCTGTCCTGCCAGACCACAGCAAGGAGGAGACTGATTGCAAGTTAGAGGTTTCCTGTGGGCTCAGCTGTACCTCTGGTTACACACTGTAAGTCTTCATTTCTCAAAGTTGATGTGTGCTGATGACTGTCTGCACTCAGAGGTTGGCTTCCAAGTCTGTCCTGACAGCTAAACCACGAAGAACTGCATTATGCAAGAATAGTCCACCATACCTGTTGCTTACGTAGTATTTCTCATTCTTGTAGTCAGGGGACAAATATTCCTAACAGAGTTTCAAGGAAGATGCTTCATTGCTATCTGTGAGTAACAGGCCATATTGATTTTTCATGAAGAAGCTAATTCATGGAAGTATGACTTGGCAAATTTAAAGATAAACATTGCATAACTACTGCTCCATGGCAAAATCAGTATTAGAACCCAGATTTATATATAAGTATTTAGGGACTGGTCTTAGTCACTTTCTTGTCACTGGAACACAATACCAAACACTCAAAACTTAAAGGAGGAGAGATTTATTCTGGCTTACTGTGTCAACATGTTCATTATTTGGTCAGCTGGCTCCCAGGCAGAGACAGCATGGGGGAAGGGCCTGGTGGAGGGAAGTTGCTCACCTCATGGTGACCAGGAAGCAGAGACAGAAAAGTGGAGCTGAGAGGGAGACACACCCTTCCAGGTCACACCCTGGTGACTCATCTCTTCAGACCAGCAACACCCTCAACTGCTGAAATCTCCCATGCATCCACCAATGAGCACAGTGCCCACATGATTCAACCACCATTCTCAAGGCCTGCCCCTGAACACTGGCGGCTTTTGGGGGGCACTGCAGACCTAAATCATCATAGCTGCTGTGTGCTCACAGCTACGGTGACTGTGAGAATCATTTGTTTCTTAGTCTGTAATCCAACTTAAGGGAGTAAAGACCTAAAACTCAAATTACATGTAATTTAATGACCGATTAAGCCTCAAGAATGGTACCCACCCATTAGGCTGAAAGTTTGTGTTCCACCAAAATTCATATGTTGGTATGATTACTGATCAGTTTGATGGTATTAAAAAGTAGGACTTTAGAGGGTGATTAAATTGTGATGTCCAAGCCCTTGTGAATGTGATCACGAAAGAGGTCCCAGGTTGCTGTCTTCCTCTTACTTCTCAGTAAGGACACAGTAAGAAATCAACGTCTACCAACTAGAACACGGACCCTCACCAGACATCTAATCTACAAGGCCATGATTTTCAATTTCCCAGCCTCCAAAACCATAAGAAATAAATTTCTGTTGTTTATAAGCCACCCAATTCATGAAATTTAGTTGTATCAGCCTGATTAGACTATGACACTACCTCCATCAAGAGACCTAAGGAGCCGAATGCTTAGGAGAGGAGTCAACATTTGGAGATAAAGAATAAGCCTGACCACATTGCCCCTAACTCACAACCTATAAGTGGCTCCCTATCTCACTAAGATTAAACTTACTGTCCTTGTTGTGACCCACACGACCCACCACCCCAGCTTCACCCCCTTGTTTCCAGCTACATTGGCCACTCTGCTGCACCATGCACAGGCTGAGCATGTCCTACTTCAGGTTCTTGGCCTTTGAAGGTCCATGTGCTTGTAGTATGTGTATGCATCTCTCCTTTCCCAATTTTCTTCAGATTTCTATGTAAATGCTATTGCAAATCTCACATAAAATAACACTCCCATAATGTTCTGCCTTATTAATTGATTTTTTTCTTCATATCATTTATTTCCATTAGCCATATTTTACATTTTTGTATGTAGTGTCTCATCTCCTAGAACATAAGCTTGACGGGGAAGTGGCAAGATGATGTCAATTATTTGTCAATAACTTTTTAAGTCAAATACACAAATTAAAACAAATATATGCATGGTAACTGTATTAGTCAGCTTTTCAAAGGCATGATACTGATAGTGACAATTTGAAAGATGAGAGGTTTACCTTGATTCATAGTTTTGAGGGATTTGGTCCCTGATCATCTGGCTACAATGTGAAAACACCACAGCAGGACAAAGCTGCCCACTTCATGGTGACTGAGAAGCAGAGCAGGGGAGCAGTGCTGAAGAGGAAGAGGCCGGGGTACCCCAGGTTCTACCCCCACAGCCGGCCCAAACACCCCAGAAGTGTGCTTATTAATCTCCTTGGAGCTTCCCAAGTCAAGCAAGTTGACAGTTAAGCTTGACTATCACAGTAAGTGACTTAATAGAGTAAGATGAAACCAAACTATCTGTGGATGGAATATAAAAAGAAGCCAGTCTTCTCACTGCAGAACCTCCAGCAACCTAAGAAATTGGAAGTACCAAATACTTTGGATGAAAGGGAGTAGATTGGCATTAGACTTGAAAAGTAAGATGGAAAAGAAAGAAAGAAAGAAAAATAAGATGGTGCAACTAAATTAAAATTCCTAAAGAAACATTGCATCCTTATCCCCTTTTCAACTTCATGTAACCAGGCAATTAGTCCACATCAAGCTTGGCAAAAGACTAGTTTGTTATTGGAATAAATTGAATACAGACTCAGAATGAGAGGAGGCCATATAGTGGTCAAGGGTGACCACAATTATTAATAGAGGAAGCATAAATGCAGGCCTTAACTATAAATTGAGAGAAATCTTTGTTTCCACCATTCTACACACATGTGGATTTTTAAATATTATATATATGTATACTGTTTTAAATTTTAAGTATATCACTCTTAAATATGAACATATGGTCCAAGAGAACATACACACACACACATACAGAAAAAAACTCCAGTATAAAAGATAGAGATCAAAGTAATGTAAAAAGAAATTCAGAAAAACTAGGTAATTTAGAGAAAAGAACATAATGTTTTTTAAAAATGATTAATGTCCTGAGAAAAAGATAGGTGTTCCAGCAGTGGCCCTGCTGGCTGGGGAGAAACAGGAAGGAAGCTACACAGCCTCCTGTGTACCAATGTTGTCCCTGCAAGCCAGGGAGAAACAGGAAGAAGGCCATGCCCGTCCTTTGTGAGCCAGCTGGAGTGTGGGCTGGGAGAGAACCTGCCTATCCCCACCCGCAAGCAACTGGCTGATTCAGAGGAACACAGGCTGAGATGATAACAACTGAAGTAAAGAAACAACCTAATGATTGTATTGTTTGACGGACTTTGCAAGCCTAAAGCCGATAGTCTGAGCAACTATTTAGAGAATAACAATATGCAATACAGTGGCTATTGTGGATTTCCTACTGTCTTATCACTGTTTTGTTTTGCTTTTCACTTTATTGTTCCGTTTCATTCCCTTTAAAATTAAAAAAAAAAAGAAAAAGCAAGTGCTACTAAAAGGACACATTTAGAGGACAAAAATATATTCTGAATTTAAATATAAGAGAAAAAATAAAAAAATCAATAGAAGAGATGTGTATAATACAAAAAGAATAAGAAATGAAGTTATAAAAGATAATTGAACTTTAGACAATTAATTCAGACTTACAATAGCCAAGTTATGAAGAAGAGTTCCAGAAACAGAGACAATGAGAAGAAATTACCCAAGAAAGTTTCCTAGTACTGAGATACCTGAGTTTTTAATTAGAGGAGGCAACCAAATTCCCACCACAATGATAGTACTTGAAACTAGAAGGCAGGCAGCATCAAAGACTTCAGAATTCTGAAGGGTAGTTCTAAACATGAAATAATTTTTAATCAAGTATGAAGGTGAAGAAATATTCATATATAAAGGTACAGTAGTAAGGACTACATTGTTCCTTATAGGTTAACTTGTTCTTGGTGCCATTACTGAGTAAAATGAAGGCTACTTCAATACAAGCACTGCTATACTATAACAGTCCATCTGATGACCAAGACAGCTACCAGTTGGCTGAGGAGGAGGCTGCATATGCAGAACACACACTGGACACAGGGATGGTGTGTGTCCTGAGCAGGATGGAGTGGGGTGGCAGGAAACTGTATCATGCCATTCAAAATAGTGCACAAATTAAAGTATGTCTACGTTTACTTTTGTAATTTTCCACTTACTAGTTTTGTACCACAGTTGACTGCAAGTGGCCAAAACCAGGGAAGGCTGAAGGTGGATAAGCAGAAAGCACTGTACAATAAACAAAGAAGCATTAGTATCAACCACAGCTTTGTTCATGCAAGGACTCAAATCTGCATCTTTCTCAGGTAGCTACAAAACCATATGTGCCAGAAAAACAGGAAAATAGCTGGAAGGTGCAATAACGGGAAGACACAAGATGCAGGAAAAGCAGATCCAACCAAGGAGAGAAATTTCCAGGATAATGGCAAATTCCAAGACAGCAAACTAGGGAGACATCCCTGGGTATGGCTTGAAGAGAAGAGAGAAGGGGGATTGATAGATGCTTCTGTGTTTGAGATTATCTTGGTAACATTTCTATAGCTAAGTCACATAAGAAATTTGGGTATACATAATAATTCACAGGTAGCTAGTAAACAAAAGACCTGGAGAAAATCCATGTATTTTGTTACAGGCTGCTTGGCTTCCTCAAAGTTCATGTGTTGAAATATTAATCCACAAGGTGATGATACTGGATGGTTCTCTGAGGTGGCACCTTTGGACAATTAGGCCATGAAAATAAAGCCAAGTTAATTGGATTAGGCTCTTATAAACAGCACCCTGGAAATCTCCTCACCCTCTTCCTGCCATCTGAGGATATAATAAGTTCTGCAACCCAGAAGAGGAACTCTCAAGGCATGCTCAATCTTTCAGCTCCCTGACCTTGGACTTCCCACCTCCATAAAGAATTTTCTGTTGTTTATAAGTCCAGTCTATGACATTATGTTATAGTGGCCCCAAACAGAGACCATGTGTTACCTCTTAGGAAAACCAAAAAGTTGTGTAATGAAGGAACTGTAATTATACTGCATCACAGGACTCAGTAGTGAACACAATGGAAAAACACACACTAATGTAATTCTCTTAGGAAAATGAGAATAATGTGTGTGTGTGTGTGTGTGTGTGTAAAACAAATAGCACCATTCTTACCACAGATACATGGAAATCAGAGAATGTGTTCTAATACTGAAATACTACATAAAGAAAGAAATTAAAATATCACTGTATTTAGAAACACCAGAAGAAGTAGCTAAAAGAGCTAAAAGGACTACTTCTAGAAGCAGAATTTGGGTGATGAGGGAATGGTATAGGTAGCTGTTGTTTCCATCTGCATTTAGGTGATGATATTCCTGAAGAATATAGAAGAAAATATAGCCAAGAAAGAGAAGTTAAACTCTACACATTTCTTTTTTATTAAGGGTGCCTTGTGGATATTCTGTCACTATTCCTGTTTGTAATTGTAGAAGTAGAAAAGGTTTTAGGGGCTCGTTCGTTGTTTTAAAAATGGTAGTCCATTGGTTGAATTGTCATTGTAATTATTATTGGACTATTCATATTATTTAGGCACTTACAATGTGGCAGAACTGTTTAGTTTATTTCTCAAAGCAATCTGATGAAAGTGGGCAACACTATTTCCCCTACTATATAAGGGGAAACTAAGGCTGAGAATAGCTTGTGTAACTTGCCTGAAGTTGCATGGCAAGTTGCATGAATGAATGAATGAATGAATGAATAGTTGGTTTGGTTCTCTTTTGAATTGCATATCCCAAGAACATTAAATTATATAAAAGGATGTCAGTGCTTTACTATTAAGAAATATTGCTCTGATGTTGGGGATATACCAATAAAATTTCCACTTCATAAGGGCTTTACAGAAAACTCAAATTATGCAATTATCATTTCTGTCTTTCTAACAAAGGTACACAACTTACAGGTCAAAGGAGCAATGGAGATAGGAAAATGAAAGAAGAGAGTAAACTAACCACTTGTTTTTTTCTGGTTTTACTTTTTTCTAGCCAATGTTCACAAGTTTTAAACCTACTTTTCTTTGGGACCAACTTCTCCAAGCACTAAGTAGGAAAATTATTTCATTTTTTAGTACTTTTGCATTTCTCTATTTGAGAGGTTTTAGATGCCTCCAATTTTTTATGATCCTTTTTTTGTCTCACAAAATAAGAAAATTTTTCTTGTGGTCCTTCCCAGATTGTTAGAAAGTAATGGAAGCCAAACCTGAGAGCCCCGTGACTTTCACTTAATCTATTCCTTAGGGCTCCCAGGGATTCTCAGGGCCAGCAGTGTGCTTTTCCTCTCATGACGGCAGTGACCTGCCTTCATTCAAAACATTCACTCGTTTGATGATCTGAAAACTGAGGGAGGAAGTGGAACAGAAACACACAGAAATCTTGAAGAAAGAATTTTGCTATTAAAAACCAAGGGTTGCTTTTTAACTTAGATGACTAGATGGATTTGATACTAGTAAACCATAGTGGTGAATACGAAGAAAAGCCACTTTTTTTAAAGGAAAATAAGGAGTTAAACTTTGCTGAAGTAAATTTCAGGTATCTGCAGATCCTCCAAATGCAGATGTCTACTAGGCCTTTGCTCCATGTGGGCAAATCAATAGCAGCATCCAGGAGATGCCGTGGAATCCAAACCAGGGGGACGATGCTGAGAACAGCTTGTCTTACTCAGGGTGTGTTTCCATAGTCTGGACCAAAAAGGCTGTTTTTCTCAGACATCAAGAGATGGACAGAAATAGCTCAATTCTTTGTTTTAGTTTCACTGTCTCATTCTGCCCTTTGGAGCTTTCCCTTCTAATTATCCTCATCTGTTTCTGCTTTCATTGCTTTTCTGGTTCACTGTTTAACCTAGACTGGAAGATGCAAACACCATACCACCACTCCTCATTATGGTGTCCATGGAAGACTTTACAGATTAGATGAGATCCTGCCCACCCAGTCTAGGGCGCCACAGCGCTGATCCACCTGTATGCACTGTGCAGAGCTGCGGGAGACAAGAAGCCCTTCTTTTTCCACTGTCCTTGCCCAGGTACAGTTGCTCCAATCTGCACCCAGTTACTTGAGATCGCTTTTCCTCTTGCATTCGGATCTGTCCTTATAGACAAATTTTCATATTTCTGCCCTTCCTTGGTTCCTAATCATTATCTGGGGCATCCAATTTCCAAACTATGACCACAAATTCAATGAACTGGGTTGTAGGATGCAGCGGAAAAGGCAGGGGCTGTGAGTGCAGATAGATGTGGGAGAAATTTCTGCAAGCCAGGTGACTTGGGCATTCACTGTACCTGAATTTCCCAAGCCTTTTCCACTGCTGTAACACAGAGAAAGCAATGTCTCCATGTAGCATTACTTGAAGTCTGTCTAATTTAAATATCACTTGGCATACAGTGCTTGGTAAGTAGGTCATTTTATTTTTAGGGCCATTCTCCATTTCATACATTTCTTTCAGGAGACCATAAATCCCTTGAAAGTTGGCAGTATATTTTAATTATCTTTGTATCTCTGCAATTCCTTTTTATTTTAAGCAAACCAAGGTATATAATACCAAGAATACAAATGGTTATCTTCAAAATACTCAGAGTTAGCATTTATTTTATGCTCACTGTGTGCCCAGACTCTGTTGTGAATACTTTACTTGAATTAATTTGTTCTACCTTCACAGTGGCCTTATGAGGACAGTGAGATCATTACTGCCACTGAACAGATAAAGGTATGAGGCAGAAGGACAGATGACTTGTTCTAGAACACCAGCCAGTCAGTGGTGGAAGACGGATTGCATTTAAGGCCATGTGGCCTCAGAGCCTGTGTTCTCAGCCTCTACACTAGACGCTTGAGAACCTGGAAAACAAGTTCTGCTTCTGACTGACCTTGTCCGGTTTTGTTCTTAACCTTTAGTATTTCCATTAGCTGAGGTTAAGTCTGCTTTGATGGAAAAGTTGGAGAGGGTTCCCCAAAGAAATCTCAGCACAAATATCCGAATTTAAGCAACTTCCTTTCAGCAGAAGTCCTATTTTGAACATTCAAAATATATTCAGAAAATGTCCTCAAAACAAAACCAAAACCTTACTTCAAATAAGAAAGCCACATTAGTTTGGAGAGAGAATATCATGTTCCTTGTTCCCAAGATCTAACTTAAAAGCTGTTTACAAGCATAAACTGATGAGCAGCCCCGTGTCACTGTCCTCTTGCCGGCTTGATTTATCCATTCCACATGCAAACACATCCACCTTCCTGTGTGCCTCTGCATACTGACGCGTGCACCTGGAACTGTGACATAGGGCTGAGTGGGTAGGGGCTGCAGTGGGCGGAGAAGTTGGGCTGTGTGGAGAGATAAACAGAAAAGGAGGCTGAACTATTCCTCTGCACAAGCATCTTTTGCTTGCTGCTTGCTTCTCCCGGGGAAGATTTCTTCAGGGAAAATTATACAAAGGGGCCCCTTCTCCAGTTCATCAACACCAAAAATGCTCTTACTGTGTCCCCACAGTTCACAGGTGTGGGAAGAGGTCAAAGTTGTCTGCTCAAGCACCTCATAAATTCTTCAATTCTTGGAGGGCTAGTTACAGTCCCTCCCTCCCCCAGGACCTCAAACATGTGAGATGCATGCTCTACCACAGAACTGCACCCTCTGGCCTAGCTTCTCTATCTTCTTCATGGTTTTTCTTAATCTCTTGCTTGGTCGCATATTTTTTCACTATCTCATGATTAAGCAGGGGAAAGGCCATAGATAGTAACCAAGCACACATTTCAAGCTCTGTCCAGTGCAGAATTTAACACTTTCACTGTGAAAGTCAGCCTTTTTACAACATCAGCAACACAACGAACAGAATTCACTCTTTCTATAGTAGCCATTGCTCATTTCCTGTTATCCAACTTGAAGACCTGTAATGCTATTCTCTTTTATCTGGTTTTATACTACTTTGTTTTGTTTGAGTTTATTGTCTGTAAATGTAAGAACAACCATTTTGAAGAAAGCAAGAGACACTAGGGTAACCATTGTTAATCTCCTGTTGTTATGTTTTGAAAACCTGTATAGCT
>RJWT010008043.1:0-26795 GCA_004365215.1 Cuniculus paca
CCCCCCCATCTCCACTGTGCTGCCTTTATTAAACACAAGGCATTTCTAATCTCTTTTCATACAATGTCAAATGATATTACATTTCTACTTATCACAGACCCAACTGCACAGTTATGTACATATGTCTGCTTTTAAAATGTTAGGAGAATAAAGAAAAATGTGTTTTTGTACTATCTTTTAAAATTACACGTTTACATTTATAAGTCCTGTTTTTTCATATAGAACCGAATTTCTGTCTGGACTTATTTTCAGCTGGGCAGCTCCCTTTAGTAATTGTTGTAAAGCAGGTATGCCATCCATGAATTCTGTTTTTGTTTTTCTCGAAATGTTTTTTTCCCTTTCATTTTGAAAGATAGTTTTGCTGGATATAAGAGTGTTGGATGATAGCTGCTGTTTTTCATTTCAGCATTTTGACTATGTTATTCTGTGCCTTCTAGTCTCCATGATTTCTCATGAGAAGTCCGCTATTGTTTTTACTAGGTTTCTTTGTAAGTGGAAGTCATTTTTTTCTTGTTGCTTTAAAATTGTTATCCTTTTTGGTTTTCAGCATTTGTTATTATACTGTGTCTTTTTGTAGATATCTTTGTGTTTATCCTATTTGGCATTTGTTATGCTTGTTGAGTATGGGGATTGATGCTTTTCAGCTGCTATTTTTATTGGTCAAATATTTTTCCTCCTTTCTATCTCCTCTCTTTCTAATACTTCCTTTCATACATCAGAGCATTTAAGGTGCCCCATGTTTCCTTAAGTTTTTTCTTCATTTTGTTTTCAGAATGTACGACCACTAGCAATCAGTCAGGTTTGCATATTCTTATTCTGCCATTTCAAACTTCCTGTTGAGCCCCTCTAGTGAACACTATAGTTGTACTTTTTAACCCAGTGAACCTTTTAGAGCTTTCAACGACACTAAGAGCCCATGCAGCATAGCTTTGCCACCACTGTTAAGTGTCCATTTGATGTCTTTTTACCTTACAGTACTCCTTTAAGCATGATTTGAGTTCTTTGAATCGTTTTTAATGATTATTTTAAAGTCTTTGTTAAATCTAGCATCTGGTCCCTCTCTGAGGTATTTTCTGTTACTTGTATCCCCCCACGAAGGGGTCACATATTCCTATTTCTTCAGCCGTGTTCTAGCTTCTTCATTGAAAACTAGACATTTTGGGTGATACATCATAGCAAATCTGGCTACTAATCCCTCCCTCCCTTTTCTAGGTTTTATTTTTTGTTGCTGTTGTTTGCTTATGTTTTATGACAGTAAAACTGTTTTAGTGAAGTCGATTTCATCCATAGTATGAAGACTTTGATTTCACTCCTCATGAGATGCAGCTTTGGATCTGAACCTTAGCATGATGGTAATTTCAGCAGAGCTTCTTTGTCTGTCTTTTCCTTGATCTGTTATTACACTCAGCAATCAAGCTACAATAATTGCCACTAATTGTTCTATTGTTTCAGATCAAGCGCTGGGGTATAAATTACTCAGTGATATGATCCAATAGTGGGTTGGGGTGATTTTTAATACCTGTTCTGATGTTTGTTCTCATGCAAAAGGGGCTCTTCTTAGATGTCTCATTCCTGGTTCTCTCTGGTGAACCAGCCAACCTGTGGTTCAGCTTGTTGCTCATAGTTAACAGGTACTATTGTTCTGAGGGGCAACCTTAGGCCTGAACTTCTCCATACTGTGTTTCACATAAATTTAGTTCCTTTGGGGACAGCATAGATGTGCTGTTTCGCAACTGCCTCTCTTCTGGGAAAACTGTATAATCCACAACTCTGGATGCTGGTCAGGGCCACAGCCTCTGCTGTTGCTTGCCCCTTTCGGCAGGGATCCCGTGACCTCATGTGAATTGAGGACAAGGGTAATTGGGACCCTCATTTTCCTGATCTGCCTCACCTTGGTACCGTCTCCATCGATGGGTAGGAGCTGAGTAGGGAAAGTATCCTGAAACTTTCATATACTCTCCCAGATTTTAACCATTTCAACTTGCAGGTGGAGGGGAGTGATGAGGAATGCAGGTAGCTCCCCTCACCCTCCAGAACACAGAGCTCTTCTGGGAGCTGAGAGGAGGGGCAGCTGTTATCTTGACCACACCTGCCCAGAGTGAGGCTTCTACCAAGCTAACTGGAAGTTGGGGGAGGGGGTAATGTTTCAAATCCCCAATGCTAGCTGCTTTTAGTAAGTTTAAGTAGATTTTCCTGATTGTTTGACTTAAGCCCTTAGAACATTTCCTAGGCTTTAAGTGGTTGTCATTTTTGAAGTTTTTACCAGTTTTGTTTCACTAGAAAGTGGGTTCATGGCACTTCTCATGCCAATACCCCAGAGGAATATCTCTCTTAAATTATTTTCTAAAAGTTCCTGTTTTCTTTCATATTTAGCTTCACAGTGTACCTGAAATATATTTCTGTAAGTAGTGTGAATCAGAGATCACATTTTTTTGCCACTTGTGCATCTAATTACCCTAGCAATCTGTTAAAAAGAGCACTCCCCCCCCCCACTTCTTTGCTGTACCATATTTGTTGAAAATCACGGGTTCATATATTTGCAGGTCTGTTTGAGGCCCCTATTCTGTTATGTTGTCCTGTTTTTCTATATTTTGCAAATAGGAAGAAGAAAAGTCTTAATTACTATGCTTCATAACAAGTGTTGATATTTCATAGTACAAGCATGTGTCATTGTTCTTCAAGAACGTCTTGGCTATGATGAGCCCTGTGTATTTTCATACATGCTTTTAGAATGAACTTGTGAATGTTTATGCAGACACTAACATCTGTTAGGATTTCAATTGAGCCTGCACCATATCTAGAAATTAGAGAAAGGGCATTTTTACAGCTTTGAATCTTCTATTTTTTGGACATGATATATCCTCCTCTTACTCAGGTCTTCCTTAACTTCCCTCAGTTATCAGTGTAACTTCCTTATACAGCTCTTGAACATCTTTCATTTGATTTCTTCCTATTTAATCATTTTCAATGGTGCTGTAAATGAGTTGACAGTAATATGTTATATAGAAGGTAGTCAAGTGGAGACACCTTGAATAGATTTCCACTTGGATGCCAATACTATGCAATGTGCATTAGCTGTCTAAAGTTTTAGACTGAATTTTGTGAAACCCAATCCTGGATCTGTAGGAAATCTGCACGTTTGATTATTAAAGTCTGCTGTGAACTCAACAGACAGGGGCAGTGTACAAGCCCTGTGGACCTACCATCCAGGAAGAAGACACTCTATGTAGCTCTAAAGGGACAATCAAAGAAGACAGGAAGGCGATTTGTAAATATATATAAACAAGATCTTATTAACCTGAGTTACTTTTTAAAATGAGATGGAACACCTTATAGTGCAGTGGGTTTCCTATCTTTAGAAACACTTAAGCAGGAACTGAGTTGTCATTTTTCAGTAACCATTTAATTGGAATTGCTGTATTAAATGCACGGCTGAATCTTTAAAAACTTGAGGTTTTGAGAAACTAATTTCTATATTCTATATTCTATAGAATTTCTATGTTCTAAGATGTGAGGGAGAGCATGAAACAAACCCTTATAATGAGAAACACCTGATGGGATATTTATATGACTACTGAGTGTTAGAGATGATTACAGTCTGCAAAGCTCTGTTAGCATCACAGTGATTTGGGGCACATCATATCCTCTGACATTTTGTTTCTACAAGAGGTCAGTATCGAGTAAATGATTTCTGTTGTTCACCCTAGCTTTGCAGTTTTAAAACTCCACATTAAAAATAAAAACCTCCACATTGAAAACTCACATCCTTACAAAGAGTCTAAGAGATGGGTAGGAGAGATGGAAGACATGTGGTCCGTGAGGGGCAGGGGAGAGACGTGCTCAGACACACACATTCACATCGCACGCTGTTTCCCACGTAGTCCCAACCCTTTCTTCATGTGCTCCCCTGCACGCAGGAGCCTCCCTCTCGCCTTTCTGCAAGGACCATGGAAGATGGTGGAGCCACAAGATGGAACGAGCCTGAGTTCCTGAGTCACGGCTTCCAGGACAGCTACTGCTTGGATTCCTGTGGGTGAGGAAGTTGTATCATACCAAGACTTGGAAAGTTTGGGGGTTTATCTAAATTTGTAGTCAGCATTTCCTTAAATAATACAGTTTCATGCTCTTCGAGGTAAACATCTGCCTCTAGCCCTTTAATCATAAGCACAAATGAAATAAAATGTTAATGAAAAAGTATACAAAATCTGACACAGGCACCAGGGAAGTGGAAGAGATCTGGATCAGTGACTTTTTTTCTGGCTTGTTCTTTGTTTTGTTTTGTATTTTGTTTTCTGAGGCAGGGTCTCACTATGTAGTTCAGGCTTGTCTGGAACTCACTATGTTGCCCAGGCTGACCTTGAACTCATGGTGATCCTCCTGCTTCAGACTCTTAAGTCCTGGGATTATAGCCACATGCCACTGTGCCTGGCTTGGTCAGTGACTTGGAATCAACTTTTTGCCTCTGCTAAAGATCCTGCTCTGATTCGATCATCTGTTCAGGGACAGTCCTGGGCAGAGGAACAGGACGGGGTCTGATGACAAATTTTAATCATCATTCAAATGCTCTACGTTGGTCAACCCTATAGCAAAATATATCTGAGAACGTGAGGCCTTCCTGAGACTAGAGAAGCAGATGACCAGTTACACTGCTAAGTTTGCTCCCGTCCCATTCCTTTCCCGATCCATCCCTCATGCCCAGGAGTGTTGCAGGTAACAGCCCTCACAGATTTTAACTTTTCCCTAAATGTTTCCTTCCTGAATTACTTTATGCAAGAACTTAAAAATGCAGTTTTCTTTATTCTTAAAGACAGTATATCACACACACTAATCTTTATTTTGCTTTTTTCACGTAATATAATATATACTGAAGATATTTTCACAGCACAAAGAAAAACTCATTCTCCTTTATACCATTCAATAGTATGGATAAACTGTAGTTTATTTAATACCCTCTATAGTTAAGTATTAGCTTTTCTTAATAATCTGCTCTAAGAAATATGCTACAACTGATATACCTGTACATGTGTCATGTTTGTTATGTTTATCTGTAAGATAAACTTCCAATAGTATATTGATGAGTTACAGAGTAACTAACACATGGTAATTTAATACACTGCCAAATCATCTTCTTGAGTGAGTTATTATGTATTTTATCAGCAATATTTGAGGGAGCCTATTTCAGTACAGTATCTCAAAGTCTTAGACGTTTACTCAACTAAGAAGAGACAAAACACAGTGTCTCAGAGTAGGCATTTGAAGGAATGAAGGAGGCCAAGGAACATGGCATCTTCTCTAGTAAACTGGAACTCTGGATCCTGGTGTGTCCAGCAACATTAGGTCCTGTATTTTTTAAGGAAGCCTAAGCTCTAGGGATCTCTTATCTAACCCAGTGCCCTTAATCTGACACTTGTGAAAAGTGTGACCCCAGACATGTGTGACGCCGTTTAAGACTACCCAGGATGGAAATGGCAGGACCAGCAGGGCCAGCACTTGATACCCTGCCCTTAGTTTGCAGAACTACCACTGCTTCTGGTAAATAAAATGACCGTCCTCAGAGATGCCCACACTCATCCCCAGACTCCATGGATGTGTTGCTTACACGTGATTGAAGTTACGGACCTTGAGATAGGAAAGCCTCTCCTGGATTGCCCAGATGGTCCCAGGATAATCACATGAGGCCTTACAAGTGGAGAACCTGTCCCAGTTGTAGTCAGAAGAGGTGTGTGGGAAAGATGAGGCAAAAGGAGACAAGTAAGAGATCTGAAGCATGAAAAGGATTCTACCAGCAGATGTTGGCTGTGAAGATGGAGGAAGGGAGCCAACACCCAGGGAATGTGGGTGAAAACTGAAACCCTCAGCCAATAGACCGCAAAGAAATGGGGCTCTCAGTCTTACAGTCTCATGTTAACTGAATTCTGCCAACAAGGTGAATGCCCTGGAAACAAACTCTCTCCTACTACTTTGCCGAAAGAATGCAGCCCTCTGATTTTGGGAGCTGTAGTACAGAAACCAGCTAAATTTACTGGACTTAGAGAATTTTAAGATAGTAACTCTGGGGTTTTGTTTGTTTTTGTACCACAATAAAGACTTTATTTTTTTCCTTATATACATGTGTCATCCTGATGGGATTTAAAATAGACTTTAGGAAAGATACACTAACTTCTAACCATAAAACCCTCATAAAGATTTCTTTTTTAAAACTTTTTTTAATTTTATGAAATAAAACAAAATTTCTCGAAATAAGAAAAACAACACTGTGTATTTTTTTTGAAATAAAGATTCTTACAAAGAAACAGATATTAGCATAAAACTTTTTTAATGAACTAAAAGAAACTAGTAGTATTAAATGAAACAAAACATACAAATTAAAATACTTTTAAAACAACGGAAAAGATAACTTGAGGAACCGCCTGAACTTCTTCCCCACTTCCTGTTTATCTGACCCAGCTTACTGCCCTTCTAGGTATCTTCACAAACGCAACAAAATGATCATATTACAGGGATAACTGCCGGGTTTTTTAGCTGCTTAGTTCGTCGCGATTTATCACAGCAGCAAAAGGCAACTCTTCCACATCGTATTGTCTCTTCCCTGCCACCATAAGAAACCTTTACTCTGCCTTCCACAAACATTTACTGAGGACCGTTTACTGCGATGTCAGACACCTAGGTACTGCAGGTTGACACAAGTGACACAAAAATCCCTGTTTGGGGGCAGATTCCTTTTAAATAGAGATCCAGAAACCAAAGGAATGTATCAGTTATATGGTAGCATAGAAAGTGGTAAGGTTCCAGTGGTAGCGGGGGAGGACAGGAAGGAGAGGCAGAGTTCTGGAGGACAGTGGGAAGGAAGTGCTGTCAACCTTGGAAAGAAGGTAACTTGCAAGAAAAGATTTGAAGAAAATGGAGAAGCCAGCCACAAGGATCCCTCTGGTGCTTTCTGAATGGGATACAAGCACGTACAGCAGTGCTGATGGAAGGAGATCTGGGCTGCTCAAAGAACAACAGGAAAGCCAGGAAGGCTGGAGCAGACTAAGCCAGGAGAATAGTGGCAGTGGGTCAGAGAACAAGAATGAGAAGATCCTAGGGTCTTCTAAGGACTCAGGGCCATGGTGTACTAGGATGTTTTGAGCAGAGGGACAGCATAATCTAGTAGAAAGTGACTGACCCTGCATGGAAGCAGGAAGACCAGTGCAAAACCCATGGTAATGACCTGGATGTAAAGGTGGTATGGATGGTAGCAGTGGAGACAGTAGAAGTAGTTGGATTCAGGACACGCTTTAAATGAGAACCAGTGGAATTTACTGATGGATTGACTTTGGAAAAGGAGAGACGGTAAAGATTTAAGGATGTCAGATGGTGGCCCTCAGTGAACCTGATTCCTGAAACTAATGCCCATGAGCAGTTCCTTCTTCTTGACTCTGGGCTAAACTAGGTGACTTGACTTAACCAATACATTTGCAAAAGTGATGTTGGGCCAGTGTGAACCGGAACCTTAAGGAGTCCTGGCTTTTCTGCTTTTGTGCTTCTGGTCCTGGGTAGTCTTAAACAAGTCTCACACGTCTGGGGTCGCAGGGAGGTGGCATGGTAGGGCCATGGAAGACAGACACTGTGTCCCAGCTGAACTCAGCCTCCGGGTCCTCCTCCAGCTGAACACAGCACAGCAGTGGTCACCAGCACAACGAGCAGAAAAACCACCAAAGAAAGCAGCCCAGTTTACAGAACTGTGAGCAAATGAACTTGTTGCCACCCAGGTTGGGCATGATGTTATTCAGCCACAGATACATGAACCAGAAGAACGCAGGAGTTCTAGTCTGAGCGTTCAGAAGGAAGGAGTTATATTAACCCGACGAGGGGATAGAACTTTAAAAATCTTATTATGGTATTTCCACATGGAAAAAAGTACACATTTCTCTTAATACATATTTCTCTTAATATATAATATCTTATATAATAAAGCATATAATATAGTAGAAGTCATCTGTCTCTTTAAGTATTGCTGAATTTCCTAAGGTAAGAAAAGACCAATTCAGGAAATAATCACGAAAGCAGGGGTTAAAGGAATTACTTTTTCTTTTCCGTTTCTCAAACTCTGTTGACAATCAGAGAAATCCCCATCACAGTTCAGGGCAGGGAAACCCTTGCCCAGTTTTTCTGGTTTTGCCCACTGTGGCTTCGGGGCTTTGGTGGCTCCACCGCGTAAAGGAGAAAGCAGCGGGCTCACGTTCCCTCCTGGTTTCCACAACTGGGGACGGCGAACCACCTTGGGCTTGGATGATGGTCTTCTGGAAGCTGCATGGGCTGCCTTGGAGGGGAGCCCTGGCCACTTATAAATTTAATCCTTCCTGTAGCCACACACTTTACAGACAGGAACGTGTGAGAAAAGAAAAGCTATCTCATTGGTTTGATCAGCCCATGGGTCCCTGATCATAGACATCAAGGCTAATATCTTAGGGATTTGAACCCAACTTAAGTGTTGGGGGAATGGCAGTGTATTCCTTAGGAATTCTTAATGTCCCAGAATAAATACTAGTATCAAAGAATTAAATTTATGTTGCTAATCTCCCATCCAATTCCACTTATAGCCCAAGACATTCACTCACCCACCTCTTTTCCCAGCATCTGGGAAAGGTTTAGAATAGAACTGAAGTAATGAAGTAAAACAAATGAATCATACACAAAGCAGTTCGTTTCTTCCAGGCCCAGCCTTTTCTTGAGCCAGCATTCCTGGGAGGGAAGAGTGATTTCCACCCATCTTGTCCTTGGAAGTCTTGTACCCCAGAATCAACCAATGAAAACTTAAGCTAGACAAGAAGCGAGGGCTTTACAACATAAAGGAATCCAACAATGGTGAGTATTTATAGGATTTATATCAGAACAAAGCCTATGCCTGTGTGATTAACTTAATGTACATTTTGCTTCAGGAGAAATCCTGGGAGGCATTTTTTGTCAAAAATTTAAACCATGGAACTGTGTTGTAAAAACGCAGGCTTGCAAGATGGCATTTTGGAAATGGTCTTCCAATGTGGGTGTAACACCATGACACTGACACCCACTGTTTGGTTCTCTACAAATCTCTTAGCGCAATGACACATCTTTGGCTAACGCTGCTTGTGACTGCTGTTAACACAGTTCCAGATCATTTCTTCCAGGGTGTCCATCAATCCTTGAGTTAAGTGCTTGATGAACTGCTGCTCTTTAGCGTCCATGTATTCACCACCTTCTTCAAAGTGTTCACCTGTGTCTAGCAGTCTGCTGCCCTTCAACACTGACTTGGTTACAAACTTCTCAAAACTTTCACAGCACATCCAGAGTTGCTTCTGGGAGTGCTGATTCTCTGGCACTTGTGGTCTGCTGTGCACAGGATAGGCAGCTTTCCATAGTTCAGAAAAAAGTCTTCAGGCCCAGAGGTGCAGTTATGTGCCTTTAGTTGTCTGGGCACACTGCAATGGTAAGGCTGAGGGCAGTGACAGGTGTCTACTCTAGGGTGTCCGCCAGGCTGGTTTTCCTCGCTAAAACATTACAGAGCTCACAGCACATACCTGAATCCTCAAAAATAACACTGACTATAGTGTTCAGTGTTGTTACGGATTTCAGCATTAAGCTAAATCAGCAAAGTATGGTAACATCTAAGTATGGACAACTTTGAATGATTATTTTAAAGTAAAAACTATAGTTCATTTAACATCATTTTGGGAGCTCAACATAACACCATTTCTGTGGCTAAAAACAAAATCTATGCAAAAAAAAGTCTCTTATAAGGTGCTGTTTCCCCTACAGAAGTGGACTATGAGATAATTTTTTTCTTGATCTATTTTCTTATTTTCCATAAGAATGATTCACTTTTGTAATAATAATGAACAGGTTATTAAAACAAGATTACCCAATAATTAAATATATTCTTAAAATTCAAAAGAATTATCCTAGCACCTTCTAAAAATCTTTTCTTCTCCTGATTCCTTTCTTCCTCCCCTCCCCCCATCCAGTACATCAAAACAGAACAACCTTGTTTATTTGAAGATAATAGTAATGCAACATCACTATTCTATCATGTGGGAAAAAATTAGGAATTATGCAAAAAAAAAAACAAAAACAAAAACCAACAGAGGGGTTTGAGAAGCCCAAAGAGGTGTTCCTAAATCTATAAACCGAATCTATTTGCCTTGCTCATAGCAAAGCACCTCAGATTAGCATTTGGAACTTATTTATACACACTTTATACTCAGTTCCAACAGATGTACCAAGAGATACTTGACTTCAAGTCTGCATTCAGAAATTGCAATTACAGAATGACACAGGGCCTGCTCCAGGCAGATACACTGAGGAGGGGGTTAAGTGGCAGGGTGGACAAAAGAGGAGGACAAAGCCTTGGCCAGGCCAGCACTGTCTTCAGGCAGAACTGGAATCCCATAAGCTGCAAGAAGGGCACGGACTCTGGTTCTGTACCAAGCCTGCAACAGTCCAACTTCCAAAGCCACTTCAGGGTCACAGGGAATCCAGGAATTGAGGAATCCAGACTAAGCTTAACTACAGTCAAGAGAATCAAATAGTTAATGCTCAGCCCTTCAAAGAAAGTAAACATAGGCAGGCAGTCAGAATCATCCACAGTAAAAGTAAAGACCTTAAAGATCAAATTCAGAATCTGGCTGACACAAACCAGACTAGATTACAACATGGTTATTCCCTTATCTATGTCCATTTTTTCTACTTTTGACTTTCTATCTGTCAATACCCTCTGGTTTCACCATCTGACCCTTAACATCTGATCTTACCATGAAAGAACTTATGTATCCTTTACATTTTTGTTTCCACAAGTCTGGACATCACTTTTCCCTCTCCTAGCTTCATAATATTCCTTTAAAAAAATATTTAGAACACTGAAGGATAAAGTGTTGACAAACTGTTCTTGGGGGGTTGGTATTCTTTTATACTGACTAGTTAAAATGTCTCATAAAAGCGATCTTTAACAAGCTCAAACATTTAAATATGAATGGAATAAAGTCAAAAGGAGATGAAAGAAATGGCATTGCTGGTGAAATAGGTCAGATGATTTTCAGACTCCAAAGTGTCCTGATAGTTTTATGTGATCCAGCCCAGTTCCTGGAAAAATCCCACCAGCAGGTAACAGGTCTCTGAAAGCTTTTGAAACCAAAGGCTCCCCATCAGCCAGCCCAGCTCTTCCTAAGTTCTCAGCCTCATTAAGAATGAGAAACAGATACCACGGCACCAACCTGTCTATGAGAACACAGCGAGACAAATGTAATTGCCTGTGTGAGAAATATAAATCAGCAACTCCCAAATCATTCATATTTATACCCACTCCATTTTGGTTGTCTTTCCTTTATAATTTGGCCATACATCGATGTCAAGTGTATAATTTTATCTGAGGCTTTATCAGTTACTGCCCAGAGCCATGATTATATGGTGCAGAGAAACTTCCTCCCCTGAGCAAGTCTATCTTTAGTATCTTCTTGATAACCACTTCTTACATAAAAAATCAAAAGGAAAGACTCGGTTTTCTTATGTGGCTCCAGGATGCCTAAATATAACATTTAGAAGTAATTTATCAACTGAAATCATTGAGCTTTCAGGGCCACTATGACTTTTCAAAGAAAAGTGTTCCCATTCCTTCCTGTGGTGACTTTTATCAAATTGCAATGAAAATTCTAGGGATTTCCATATTGAGGATTTAATCAGGCAGTAGGCTCAACTTTCATCTTGCCAGTGTCTATCACCGCTGCACAGAGATAAGACTGGATTTTGAACAACTGAAACAGCAAGACAGATAACGGTATGATCTCTGGAAAAGGAACTTTTTACAAACAAAATAAAAAAAAATACATCTTCAATCTAACATTCCAAGGATAATATATTAGTCTAAGAAGAGGAGGCAGACACCAAACCTGGTAATATGTTTTTTTTTTATTTTTGTGTCTTTATCTTAAAAATATATTTAAACAAGAAACAAAGATAATATTGAATTTTCCCATAAACTTTGCTTTCTTATTTACAGTGTTACATTGTAAATAACATTCCACTATACACAATTAAGGACTGTGCATTACTGTATGTTCTCTTTACATAGTCTTTCATAATACATTACATACAGCTCAAAGCTAAGCAATATTGAATCTTAGAAAAGCAGAGGAAAGAAGTACAAATGTTATCAATAAGACTATTATTTAAAAAGGTTCTGACCTTAATTCTCTGCTAGATTGTTTCACTGAAACCATTCTTTGTTAAAGAAAAATGCCCCATATGAGGGATGGAGACAACAGTTTAAGTTACCACAAGATCTACTTAAACTGATTCACAAATAAAAACACCTTATTACTTACTACTGTTATTAAATGGAGCACGACCACTGTCAAATCATTTAAACAAGTAGATTTACTCTTCGATTCAGACACATTACATCAATGACAGTTGGTACTTACTCTCTATGAAATAAAAAATGTTTCCTGCAACCTTAGGTTTTACTTGTAAACAGTTAAAGCACACATTTTGTAAAGACGATCATTCCCAGTCATTGGTAACACAATGAGGAGATTCTATGTCATCAAGGGAGATGCAAGCACGCACGCGCACACACCCACCCACACGCACACCCACCCACACACACACACTGTCCGGCACCCACCAGAGGTCCGCGCGTCACTAAGCGCTAACTACAGCAGCACTTGTGTTTTGAGCGGTGCACAAGGTTCCAATAAGGATTATAAAACAAGGAAGTTTAAAACCTCCAAAACCTCGTGTTCTGAAATGCCTCTCAGACACTTCACGCTCAGCCAGCAGGGTCAGTTCACGGGGCTCTCCAAGCGGCAAACTCCACCTTCGATTGCAACCGACTGTCCTGCCACCGCACCCGGAGGGAGTCTTGAAATGTGAGTCTGCAGAGGAGAGAGGAGACATCAGAAGTGCTGATGGTGTCCCCTCCATCTGGTAAAGGTAGCACAAACTCCAGAGCTTGGCATAATCATTTTGCTTTTGAGCATCTATAGATCATACTGACGGTAATCTTCAGGTAGCTAGAAGTACACTCGGAATATTTACTTAGCATCTGCTATTTGGCAAACACAGCACTAGTCACTGGAGATGCAGGGGTGATTAAACGAACTGTTGAAAAGACTGAAGAGTGACAGTATGTTCAAGAGGACAGCCTACAAACTGTCCAAGGAACAAAGCAATGGATTTCCTACTAAGAAAAAGAACCAAAGCTGGAAGGAGGACACTCCTGTTCCATGGACCAGAGGACTTGACATCAAGCCCGAGATTGACAAAATCTGATGGCCAATCCAAACTTACCTCTAATACTCCCACCTCTATCAAGTTTCAGACAGAACAGCTAATTTCTGAAGTTTCAGAAAACCATTAAGTGTCAAGAAAGTTAGGAGGGGGAAAGGGGAGAAAATTAGAAAAGATGGCAATGGTCTTGAGATATTATCAGTAGTTGGGCAAAATATTACACATACACATTTAGATTTGTATAAATTGAAATCTTTGATTAAAACAGAAAGGGTCAACTAGACAAATTATTCGTTAAGATGAACTTCTAAGGAGTCTCTTTCCTAAATCACCATCTAGCTCAGGAGGATTTTGCAATTATAAAACACATTAGAATGATATTTGAGTTAAGATTAAGATGGTTAACTATCCCAATGTCAATATTTCATCAGTTTCATCCATCCACATGATTTTCTGACTCATCAGAAATTAAATGACTTTAATCTGAAAAAATTTAATCCAAGATGCACTCGAAGATTTCTGTGGGGATTTCAGTAGGGCATCACATAATACAAACTGTGAGAGCTATGTAAAAAAATGTTCTACGTCCCCCTAATTTTTTGAAAAGTTGCTTTGATTTTCTCTTCATTCTAAAAACAGACCACTTTCTATAGTGAACTGGAAAGTTAGCATTTAAAAATACGATAAAATATTTTATATTTTATATTGAGTGTCTAAGGACTGTGTAGACTCCAGGGTGTACTATAAGCATAGCGACTTAACCAGGTGCCTTTACAACTATTTAAACAACAATTCGATTTATTTAGAATTGATGAGAAATAACATAAAAACAACACAAGGAGATGTGGTAGACTGATCCACTTGGGGTCTTCTTGTTGCATGCCCCAATATACAGCTCTTTAACTGACTGCTTGTATTTAATATTCTTTTCTGGCTCTTTCTCAAGAAAGAGTTGTTTGACTAGGTCACCAATTCATCCTAGAACCTCTCATTCTAGCTTTTACAGCAACCACCTGAGCACTTCTCAGCTGGTGATGTCTTGGTTTTGGTTTTGAGTTTTTAGGTCTCGTTAATTGAAAGTTGTTAGGAAACAGAAGCTAGTCTTATCTGTATCTCAGTATTCCCTTTACTTGTCAAAATATTTGACACAAAAGCAAATTCTGGAAATGTTCAATGGGCAGATAAGTTCAATGGGCAAATATTCTCCCCAGTGCTACGTTTATTTACAGGAAGAGTCTCAAGTGTTTCAACTAGCATGACCAATCCGTTTGGTTAAAGGGCCAATCAAATTAACTTGCCATAGTGAAAATGCTTAGATTTTTAAAAAGTATTTCCTGACTCAATTTCTTCATTTTTCAGTGGATTAGACTGTTAAGAGAATTGAAGTAGACCTTCGAATCTCTCTGATGCGAACAATTCCATACCAGCGGAATTCAACGGCCTTAGTGCTGGAATTCTCTGCTTGCTTGCTAAGTCCCTGAGCAGCACAGACAGATCCTTGAGGTTAATAATCCTCAGAAACTATAATTTATAAACTTACTATTCAAAGCCAATATTATTAGGGCTGTATCTCTTTTAAGACACTATATATTTAGTTTTAGGACTTCAAAATAAGAAAGTTAAAGAAAAAAAACAAAGAAATTATATAATTACTTGTTATCTGAGATTTCTGATCATTCATACTCACATTTAAAAAAATTTTAAGACTACTTAGAAACTGCTCTTCTGTGGTTTCTAGGAAAACTACAAACACATGATTTAATTTTAAAAGTCTCAGAGGCTTTATTTAGTAGTTATACTCTAATCCTCTGCCTCTCTACTCAACACACAACAGTTTTTCCACTTTTAGATTTGTTCAAGATCTTCCATGAGAGTTAAGGGAAGATTCCCTTAAATAAGTCATTATCCTGCTTTGGTAGAGTCAGGAAAACAGAATCTGGGCAGACACATTCTAAAATAATCTCTTGAAAATATTATGTTCACTATTTCACAATTCTGAGGGAGTGTTTTTGTTCTTTAAAAAATACAGAAAATTTGAAGCAAGATACTAAAGTCAAAGCAATGCAGGCATTTACAAACAACAAACGACGGTGGAAAAACACTTGGCAGTAGAGAGACTTATGAAACAGCATTTCAAAACAGTGGAGGTGCACTCATCAACCTGTGGCTAAACAGTGTATGAGGGAAACAACATGTTATGTCCAATTCTAAAGTTAATCTACAGAGGCATCATAATGCTGTGAGCAGTTTGCAGAATCAGAAATCTTGGGATTCTTTGCTATACTTCCCAGCCTCCTTTGTGGTTAGGTATGGCTATGTGACTGAAAACAGGTCAGCAACCAAAGTGAAATACTGGCAGAAGATCTTCCCATGTACTACTCTCCATGATCTTTCCGATGATCTAGAGGTTTCTGAGATGGAATAAGTCTAAGATTCCAAATCACCATTTGGAGAAGAGCTGTCCACCAAACAGAGCCTCAATTTCATGGTAGTCAAGAAGGGGCTATAAACCTTGTGATCTATACTGTTGTATTTCATTTGTGAAATTCTGACAAATTCAACACTAAGAGAAATATGGGAAGCCCTAGGGAAAACTTGTTTCCATGGGTACTTTCCTTCTGGAAAGCAGGACTCCAACCCAGTAATAAGTGAGTTACCTTAGTAATAAGCTAAGCTTCATTTTATATTATCATGTGCTTTTGAAGAGATGGATATCCCCCTGGCCTCCAATTTTCTCTTTTTGTTAATTCTGCCTCATTTTTCAAATTGTTGAGTTCTAGATAGCATCTATTTTTTCATACACTGGTACTGTCCCATGAAGTATTTAAATACAATCTGGAATGACATGTATGCTATACAGCATAAAAGTATAGCATAAAAATCCATTTAACAAATTAAACTTCTGTATTTATCACTCTGCTACAGGCAAGATGTAAATTTGGTTCTGTGAGATCATGCTGTGGGCTGAACACCTCTTATATATTTACATTTTGAATTCTTACCTGACACGATAATAACAACCCTGGAGATACTTTGCATGCACATGATAGACTTTCAACAACTTATTCCAAAGAGAAGGGCTGGGATAATAATGTGCCTTGTTAACTCCTATTGCCTTGTTTCTATTGTGAGTTTTATTTTTCTCTCTTTTTTTAATGAGTTGAGTCAGGAGACACTGCCACCTCTGTACATTTCTCAAAAGTTCCTGTCCATTGCTTTCAAGACCTGCCTTTCAAGGAGATGCAACTCATGAATAAGTATATTCTGGGCATTCTTTGTGTGTGGCATTAAACCTTGGAATGTAGTTAACTAAAAATAGTTTGATCTTCAGATCTCATCTCAAAAGCATATGTATTCTACTTGATGACAATTTCTCATGAACTTTGTTAATATAGTTTGGGGTAATCTATATAATTTACAGACTAAAACCCATTTACTATAGGCCAAAAGAGGTGGGTGCTCATTTCCTAAGCCCAGGTGATATTACACCATGTAAAATAAGGACTGTGGGTGAGAAGATCTTGAGTGACCTCTCAGAACTGTAACATTCTCTTGACATTGGCTTGACTTAACTTTTATGTACACTGCTAATGCATTTTTTAAAAAATGAGTATTTACATCTAGTCTATCACAGTCTTAAAAGTAATAAATAGGACAGAGGAATCTGAAGACATAATTCTCAAGTTCAACCGAGTAAGTTAGAAATATCAACGAAATGTGGAATTAATGCCATATGAAAGTCATTTTACAGTATGTTGCCCCTACCTTGTTTTTCACATTTAAAACAAGGATGCAGTAAAAGATTCATTGCCAAATGAGGACAAAACACAAAGACAGAATTACTGTAAATTTCATTGTTAGCACTAAAACAAGGCTACATAAAGGGCAAAAAGCTCTATTGTTCTCACATATAAATACCACGTCCAAGGAGCCTTAAAATAAGATTAAATGCTGTCTGATGAGAACAGCATGTTGTTCCAGTCACACAGCTACTTTGGCTTTCTTCTTTTACCATCCCTACTGACACAACACTTTAGTTAGAGGCAGCATCAGACAAGAGTTTCCTCCTATTTTTAGCTTAAAAGCCCCAGGAGGGAACCCACATAAACATGGTATGTAACTATTATCTCACCACTCCCACAGAGAATTATCATGAATATTCCTTTTGCTAAAGATGATAAAAAGCTCTCCACTATTTAGCAAATATTTATTCTGCACCTCTGTGGAGGAAGAGTGAAGCACACAAACACTCTGGAGGCAATTATGTCTTTGCAGGATGTAGAAACCCATTCCTTGTGAAATCTTAATAAAAATAACAAGTCCCTGTATTTAAAGAATGCTTTAGGTTTCTACATTGCTTTTGTACTGATACGATCTCTTCAAAATACCCCAATGGGCAGAAATATGTATCCTATACTTATTTT
Source organism: Cuniculus paca (assembly GCA_004365215.1). Lineage (NCBI taxonomy): Eukaryota > Metazoa > Chordata > Mammalia > Rodentia > Cuniculidae > Cuniculus > Cuniculus paca. The sequence continues at coordinate 17,667 of RJWT010008043.1, forward strand.
TCAGGTGAAAAAAAAGAAAAAAGCAAAACTGAGAATGGCTATGTGGTTTGCTTATAGTCAGAAAGGAAGTGGAAAAACTAAGATGTGAATGAATGCCTCTGGACTCCAAATTTAGGGCTCTCCTTACTCCCACAAAGTCTTAACCTGAAAAAGGATTCTAAATCTAGCTCTGTGAAGAGACACATCCTTTACTGCAGGAAGCTTATGACAAAGCAGTTTTTCCTGAGGGGGAGGAAGTGGGGGTAAGAGCTTGCTTAGAAAAGCAGCTGCCACAAATGTTACCAGTTTCACAGTGTTTCTGATATTCAGAGAACTAGGTTTAAGCCTTAACTGCTGCTATTGGGTTGGAATTGTCTGTGGATGAGGAAGTCACTAGCTTTCTAGGTTTCAATATTCTTATAGGTAAAAATAAAAAATGTGTGTCAATTATATTCAGAGTTCTTTTGAATTCTGACATACCATATAGTTTTATATTAGAATGTACCTATAAGTGATGTTTAAATAATTTTTTTAAACCCCACATGTCCAAATTTTCTTAGGTATTTTTTTCTATTTTGTTTTTGTTTTCTTTTTTGTTTGTTTGTTTTGGGTCTTTTTGAGACAAGGTCTCACTATGAAGTTTAGGCAGGTCTTGAACTCCAGAGGATCCTCCTGCCTCAGCCTCTCAAGTGCTGGGATTACAGGTGTGTGCCATCAGGCTTGGCTCTTTTTTGTTGTTGTTGTTGTTGTTGTTGTCGTTGTTAGTCCTTTGAAGAACTAATTAGAATCTCAAGAGGTCCTTTTCTCACCTCCTTAGATTCAACCTAACCCTTCTGAGTAGTATTGAGACATCCCGAAGTCCACTAGAGCACAGCATCTGAGGGAGGCTCAGGAAGCTGGGTCTTTCCTTCCCTGGGAATGCGCGCTTGCAGCTCTCCAGGACCAAAACCTGTCCCTGGGCTCCTTCTTAGATAAGGCAAGAAGGCCTTTCACACAAACTACATGGAAACACATACCTCATACCATAATGTTAATGATGTGTAGTAAGACCATAGGGATCTTTCATCCCTTTCCTCTTATTTTTGAAATATTCTTTCAAATTCTCTTTCAAATGTTTTGAGGAACATGTACTATTTTTATATAAACTACTGAATTAAAAATCAGTATATACCATTTTGTGTATTTTACAGTACTGTAATCATGTAAAAAAATCATAGTTAAAAAATGTTAATAGTGATGTGAAAGTAGCTGCATTCCAGGAAGAGTCTTAGGACTACTATTGGGCTTTTTTCATTTTTCTTTATTTTCTTAATTATGTAGTAGAGCGACTTACTGAGCATTTAATGTTAGCAACATAATCGTAAGTAAGTGTGTATGTTTCTTACTGCTCTAGACTCATCTGAAGGGTGTGACTGTGTCCCCATCCTGCTCCTTATTACAGGACCGGCACTCGCGTCTGCTAACAGTGACATCTCTTCTCCCTGACAGTCTCTCTTCTTGGGTTTCTAGTGTATCACACTCACCTGGTTCTCCAGTAGCCTCGTTGTCCTTCACTGGTTCTTCCACATCCACCCAGTGTTGAAACATGGTAGTTCCCAGGACTCGGACCTCTTTTTTTCCTTCGTATTCACTCCATTAAGGATCTGACCCAGTCTTGTTTTTCTTAGGAACGCACTTATATGCCAAAACTCTCAAATACACATCTCCAGTTTACTTAACTCCTAACAACTAAGTGGTTAAAAGCATGATTCATCAAGTTATGATTATGTGGCTTCAAACTGCAGCTAGGAGACCTTTGATAAGTAGCTTAATTAACATCTCTGAAATTTCTCTGAGGGGCAGCAGGTACTGAATTAAGAGGAGAATCCAGCTGAGCCTTGCCAGTGGAGGCACAATTGACCTCAAGCTCCCTATAGATGCAGGTGGTGTCCCTTCAAGGTCTGGGCCACCATTTCCTTGGTAAAGATGAGAGCCCAGCTCTTTTCCACAGAGCCGTGTAAGGCGGTCTGAACATCCTGCTGATTTACAGTAGGTGAAAATCCAAAATGTCAGTTACAGTCTTCTGCTTGGTAAGCTGCCAGATAACACAGAATTTACAGCTTGAAAAGAGCATCTCTTGTATTTGAAAAAGAATGAAAGGCTAATGTTTAATCCATCATAAAGAATGAACCTACTATTTGCGTAATGGACTATTTCCTGAGAATCTCAGTTTATCTGTCAGTGAGGAATTTGGGAGAGGTAAAACTAAAAACCACCAACAAACTCACCAAGGGAGTAAATACCAACAGGAGACAAGTCTTGATGAACTCTGATAGTTCTAAGTTGGAGAACCAGCCAAGAAGACTAACAAGTCATGGCCACAGAAGAGATGCCACGTGAATGTGGTATCCTAAACACCAAAGGAAAAAGAAGAGTTTCAAGAAATGTGTGACCAGCTTAATCAAATGCTATTGCTGGGTCCTGTGAAATAAGGGCTGAGGACTGGTCTACTGGGTTTACTATTAAAAGTCATTATTTATCTTGATAAGAGGGACTTTAGTGGAAGAAAGTTCTCCTTGTCAAAACCATCTGCTTCCTGACTTCTCATTGATGGGAGTCATTCAATGCCAAAGAACCAGTAAGGGGCTGACACCCAAGATGACTTCTGCTGGATCCCTAGAGGCTCTCTGAAGAAAAAAAGTGGGGAGAAAGCAGCATGTGTGAATAACTGGGAAATTCAGCAAACTCACTGCTCTGCCTCACTTCGTGCTTCTTCCAGCCAGTCAGGCACATGAGCACGAAGAGCTCCAGACAGTCTCAGATGAAGAAACCTGAGCGACTCTGTTTACAGCTGCTCATCCCAGATGTGAGGGATGCCTCCTTTAATGCCAGCTGCATCCAGAACCATTACAAACGACAAGCTGACTTCCCTTTTACTCCATAATTGAACCTTAGCTTCCCTTGCTGATTTTTCCTCATCTCCCCAACCACTACATGTTGGGATACCCTGGGGTTCAATAAATTGGGCCCCTGTTCTCTCATTCGTTTTGTAGAAATATATGTGTATAGTATTTTAGATATAAAGTGAAGCATCTGCTTCCATTGAAGCAGCAGTAAGAAAAATAACTCTCTAAAGCTTCCTCCTCCTCTAGTCACCACTCTGCTTACTTTCATTTTCAGCAAAGCTCTTTGAAAAAGTTGTCTATACTTGTCACCTCAAATTCTTTCTTTCCATGTGCTATGTGACCTCTACAAAGTTTTGCTTTGATAACTCCACAAAAGCCCCTTTTGTCAAGATAAATAATGACTTCTAATGGTAAATTCAATAAACCAATCCTTAGTCCTAATTTCAAACTGCCCAGCAACAGCATTTGATTAAGCTGGTCACACATTTCTTGAAACTCTTCTTTTTCCTTTGGTGTTTAGGATACCACATTCACGTGGCATCTCTTCTGACCTCCGTGGCCATGACTTGTTAGTCTTCTTGGCTGGTTCTCCAACTTAGAACTATCAGAGTTCATCAAGACTTGTCTCCTGTTGATATTCACTCCCTTGGTGATCTCATCCAAGCCTGCCAAATATACATCTCCAGCATAGTTCTCTCATTAGACATATCTATTCGACTACCTACTACACATGGCCCTTTGATTCCCACACACATCTCAGAATTAACCTGTCCAAAACTGAGCTCCTGCTACTTTTCCCTCAAATCTTCTTACCCTTTACCCAAGTAAATGGTAATCCTACTCTTCTAACCATTTAGGCCTAAACCCTAGGAACTATCACTGCCTTTTTTATTCCTCACAACTCTATCCAATCTATCAACAAATCCCCTTGCCTGTATCTTAAAACACATACAGAAACTAACAGCTTTTCACCATCTGTTTGGTTAATGTTCTAGCGCAAGTCATGGTTATTACTCACCTGAGTGACAATGACCTAATCCTTGCCTCCTTTTCAGCAACTGGAACGTGCTCTTAAAATGTAAGTCATATCATACCTCTGGCTCCCATCTCAAAGGAAAAGCCGAAATCCTGACAATGATCAATAAGAAAATACACGATCTGGTTCTCCATCACTTACTCTAACCCATTAAAACTGGCTTCCTTGCTGTCTCTCCAACATACCAGGCACACTCCAATTCAAAGACTTTTGCACTTATTGTCCCCATGCCTGCACTGTTTAAAATGTAACATATTCTTAAGAATCACCATCTTAGTGAAAGAAATCATGGAAATTTTGGGTCTTTCATTTATTATAAAAGGTCTACTTAAAATAATATTACTTTTCTATTTCAAGTGAAGGAAAAGCTGTTTCCAAGTACTCTGAGTATCTCCTAACAGCAAATTGTTAATATAACCCTCATACTAAATGAAGTTTCCTTTTACTCTTTCAACACCACAGCAGACAGTACAATTCAAACATGCACTGCACATTGATGACAGCTCAAGAACATAAAAGTAAATCGTCAGTACCTACCATTTATTGCATCCAGAAGTATTTAAAAAGAATGTAAATAGAATAGCTCAGCCTTGGTCAAATGTTTCAATTACTTAATACTAAAATACTGAGCTTTCACCAATTTACAGTACTGCTTTACATACAGGACATAAAAATCATACACAACTATACGTAATGTCATGAAAGAATTTTAATCCTCAGGATTAAACAGAATGGCTTTTTAAAAAGACCACAATTATATTTAAAAAATAAAAGATCGATGATAGGAAACAGAGACGCACACCTTTTAAAGACAGGAAAGGGACTTAGGGATGGAGGGAGAGGAGAAGGAGGTGAGAGAAGGGAAAGTAAAAAAGGTAAAGATGCGATAGGATACCTACCAACTCCCCACAATGAACATACTCATTATACATCGCAAACATATACTAGTAAAAAAAATGTAAAAATAAAAAAAAATTTTTTTACTTTTTTCAATGAGTGATACTGGAACAAAAATGTATTATAACATGTAGACTTGGTTTAGGGCTCAAATCTATAACAGCAGGCACACTTAAATGCCACAAATTTTAACAACCAAGGCATTTAAAGCACAGCATTTAAAAGTATAGCAGGCTAGGGGTAAGAGTGTCAATGAATACCCAGGGCTCACCAAAGAGAACGGCTACCACAAGGTTCCAACCAATTCTGCCACACAGAAGTGGTGCCAAACCTTCTGCTCCTACAGAAGGAAAAAACTAAGAAATAAAAGAAATCATATTTTTATATAAATTTAAAATGGTTAGCTCTCATGTCAAAGTTTTATGTAAAATAAAGTATTTTATGTAAATTTAAAAATTCTGTGAGTTTTTTTAATCAAAGCTGATTTGATTAATCCAGCTTTTACCCTGAAATATAGATGCTATTGTTAAGGAAGGAGAGTAAAAACAAAATCTAGCATCTAAACAACTATCTTTGACTTAAAGTTCTATCCTGAAGCTCAACATGGAATCACTTATTAAACAAGTATCCATCAAATGGTGTAGTGGATTGGTAACTGGTGGTCAATTGAAACACCAGCCAAACTGCATCCGCATGGTGGTGAGCGTGGATGGCCCACCTGAGGACTGTTGCCAGCATAAAAAGGAGACCTGGAGAGGAAGAGTAGCCTTGTGGGTTCTCCTAAGTGTTGTGGTTTGGAGCTGTTGGTTCTCCTGGAGGAGCTTATCATGGCTAGTTTCCCTGATATGAACTCAGCCATTATCATTGGAAGAGCTTGGGACCTTGTCACTGAGAATGGCTGCAATTCACTTTGGGGGAGCTCTGGTCTTTAAGCTGAGCATTGCTTCTTGGCTCCGAGGGGAAGATGTGTGCTGTTCAAACTCCAAGAGAAGCTTGTCATGCTGGCTTTCTGATCTGAACTTGGCTGTTCTTATCATCGGAGGAGCTCAGGACCTCACTGTTGCTGAGGATGGCTGTGGTACTTTTCAGGGGAGCCCTGGTCCTTATTTTGAGTATCACTTCTTGGCTCCAGTGTAGAACCCTCAACCTACTAACACAGACCCTTCACTCCACAGGCATAGGCTTTCTAGCTTCCACCGCTGACCTTTGGGTCTTCCCAGCACAGATCCATGAAACAGACCTGCATGAGTCATTGTAGTAGGCTCTAGGTTTTCAGCTGAACTCATGCAGGTTATTGTCATGGGATCCAGGCCCTCAGCTGGATTGTCTAAGTCTTTAGTGTTGTGGACAGATTTCCTGCACTTTCTTTGTATTTGACTCCTTGGGTGACCATTATAAATAATACCATAAATTATGTGTTCTGTATGTAATTGTCCTTGCAACCCCTGACTACAACAAATGGCTACTATGTACTAGGCCCTACGTGGTCATCAGTACTTCCACATGTACTGTATCCTTAATACTTTTCATTCTTGTGACTTACTTATTTAAATGAAATAATGCAATAAAAGTTTTTATAACACAAAATCAAAAAGGGATCCTAAATATTTATAATTATAGAAACCAATAGCTTGTTTCAAGTTAGTAAGTTAGCACAAATTAAGAATGATACCGGGGATTTAGCTCAGTGGCCAAAGCACCTGCCTGGCAAGCGTGAGGTGATGAGTTCAATCCCTGGTGCCAAAAAAAAAAAAAAAAAAAGAATGATATGTGAAGATTCTAGCCTTTTTGTTTTTCTTGATATGAAAAAGAAAAAAAAGATTCCTTTTATCATCTGTCTACTGCTTTCCAAAAAGAGAAAACACTATTACGTAGATTATGCAGTCATCACTCACTGGCTGTGGGTAATAAAGTCAGTCATTCTGAAGTACACTTATCTTATTTACATGTGTGTCATGGTTATGTGTCCTGTGGGTAAACAGCAGGCACATGTCTGCTTGGAAAGGCATAGATTTGTCCCAAATGTTGAGTACTAGAAGGTAACAAAGAGCCTAATGTTAAATTCACAGCTGTGACTGATAACTATGTAACTTTGCAAAGGTACAGAAACTAATATCTACATTATTTCATGCTGCCATAACAAACAAAAATTCATTCATTTCCTTTCAAATACCATGGGAAAGTCTTAAGTCCAAGTAATAGACACTTATCTTTGTGCAGATCTAACTATATACCATGATTAAAATGAGATTTATTTGAATAAATAGTTTATACTTCTGAGATTTAGATTCTTGCCAACATGGTGAATTCCCTCTTTGTGGTTATTTCATTTATTGCTTTGGAGAAATGTTGGATGAATCATTTGGAAGAAATTGATGGTATAAGACTAATTAGGCCAAAATAAAGTTACCAACTACACTCAGAAATTAATTTGAGGCAGAGGAAAGTTCTGTCTTATGGTTTGTTTTTCACATACGCAATTTTCTGCAATCTTCTGTTTGTCCTAAGTATTTTCTAAACAGACCCAACAGACCCTACTGGCAGCCTTAAGAACATGAAAAGGAAACACAATTATCTACAGTTGAAATTCTGGGTAAACTTAAAAGGTACAAGTGAAATCATTGATTAGCCACGTTTCTCTGTGGTCTGTAAGTACACTTGCCAAATTTAGCTGTCTGGGATGTTTTCTTAGCAAATAACTCTTTGGTGGCACCTAACCTACTATCTTGAGGCAGCTGACTTCTTGCCAGAGATCAGAAACTGTGTTGCTGGGTAACATGAGGACTTCATTATCAACAGCACTTTAAAATTTGCTTTACGTGAAGGCCAAGTTGTATCTAGGTGGCTCTTGATAAATCTAAACTATAGTCCAATAAACCCATGAGTGCTAACAAATTCCTGTGATTTTATTGGACCACATAGATTTATCAGTGCTTATGGAACAACATCCTATGAGTTATCCAGAAGAAACTGATGGCAGAAGACCAATCAGGCTAAAATAAAATTACTACTGTTAGAAATTAACTGGATGGGGAAGGAAGTTGTGTCTTAAAGTTTGTTTTTCATGTATTCAACTTTCTGCAATCTTTTGTTAGCTTCCCAGTATTGCTTACTAGAGTTAAGGTAAATGGCACATTGGAGAGCATAATTCCAGTGTAAACGAAGCCCAGGGAGCTGTGCCCATGAGGACCGGAGAGATTCATCACCACTTCTATCATCCACCACCATCACCATCACCACCACCACCCACCACAATCTAGGCAGCATTATTACATGTGATTTACTTACATTATTCAGTTTATTTTCAGCATGCTATCCAAACATCATAGTATTTTCTCTTGAAAGATAAGCAGGGATCAGATTTGTAGCCTTCCCAGGTTATAAAGCAGGGACTGTGGGATCGAAATCCACATCCAAAGCTCATTCTTTCAATCATTCCACAACCTCTGTATGTATGGTCTTGTTAATACCATTTTTTCAGACTTTTAAAAATAGAGGCATAATTTACATACAATAAAATGCACAGATGTTAAATAAAGGGTTTGATGACTTCTGACAATTTGTATAGCCACAAAACCAAAACATAAAGAGAAAATTTTCCATATAGAACATTTCTATTATTCCCCCAAATTCCCTTAGGCCCCCTTTTTGAGAATTTTTGGATTTCTATAACTATACATCAGTTTTGCAGAACTTCTAAGTGGAGTAACTCTCCACGTATACTTTTATATTGGCTTCATTCATGCAACATAAGGGTTTTGTTTTTTAAGGTACAGACAAGAATTTATTTAACTCTGGAAGTTACCTTGGGGCTTTACCTTAGATACAGAAAGTCCCCATTAAAGTTTTATAAACTGCTTTATTTAGGTAAATATTTAGGATGGCTTTGTGAGGCCTTTAGACATTAGTTTGAGAAAACTAATGATCATACAGATTTCCGGGGTGATGGTACAGCTCAGTAGTAGGGTCCTTGTCTACCACGCATGAGGCCTCTGGTTCATTCCTCTATACCACACACACACATACACACAATATTACATACATAATGAAAAAACCATTTAGTCAAGCATTTATTCCTATTCTATACTCATTTTGACCTTTTATTTTCTGAATGTAGATTAAGAATAATCTTTTACTATCTTCATGGCCTCAATACCACAAAGTTACCTGTTTTACTTTGATTATATTTTTACATTTAAGAGTGGGGAACACTTATTAAGCCATATTATATTGCAAAGACCTTATAAATTAAAAAAGAGAATTAATAAATAACTATGCCATTATGGTTTCACTGATTCTCATTCAATTTCAGAAAAATCATTTCCTTAAAAC
>RJWT010008044.1:0-26850 GCA_004365215.1 Cuniculus paca
GTTATCCTTCCTATACATGCTCAGACTGTCAACCCCATGCCTCTAAATTCAACCTAACAATACAATCCTTCAGGTGCTTTTTGTACCTCAGTTGCTATCTGCTCAGGCTGACCTCCAAACCAGCTGGTGGCTTATGGGGTGAGAGGGTTTGGTGATTTTCAGCCTGCATGCTGGTAGGCTTACAGTAGGCACTGACTTTTTCTCTTCCTGGCTCCCACATGATCTGTGCAGCTTAGCAGAAAGGTTGGCTAGTTGGATCCTTGATCGGCTCCTCCCAGTCCTAGCATGGCTGATTCTCAGGAGTTGCTATCTGACTTTTCTTTGTCTTCCTGGGTCCTGCATGGTCTGCACAGCTTACCAGAAAGGCTGGCTAGTTGGATCCTTGATCGGCTCCTCCCAGTCCCAGCATAGCTGATTCTCAGGAGTTGCTGACTTTTCCTTGTCTTCCTGGGTCCCGCATGGTCTGCCAACTTTGGCATTTTTAATCCAAGAACTTGCGTCACTTATGAAATTAGCCATTATAAAGTTAGACTCTAATGAACTTCTCACTATCCAATCATTCTGAAAAGTTTCCTTTCTTCTTTGAAGAAAAAGTATTTTTTTTGGTACCGGGGATCAAACTCACAACCTCATGCTTGCCAGGCAGATGCTTGTGCCATTAAGCTAAATCCCCAGCTGCTGAAAAAATTATTTAAAAAATAACCAAACTAAATCACATTTAAGCCTCTTTTCTGGGTTGCTACAAAATTCTCTAATAGGAAAGAAGTTCATGGTGTGCTCCTGCATCTGGACAAAGAGCTCCTGAAAAGGCACTGATTCCAACTTCTGGCTCTGAGGAAGCTGAAGACTTTCACAGCAGGAGAAAGACCTCTTGGGGATCTTTGGAAGAGCTGTTGACACTAACATTGGCCCATGCAGACTGCCTGACATGTGGAGCCTCTTTCCTCAGTGAAGCAGCAAGGGCTGAGGAAATGCCAGCTTTACAGGTCCCCCATCTGTGCAGAGAACACCAAGATTTTTCATCCAACTCAAGTTGTACTTGGCATTGAAATGTTCCCCATCTCAAAACTATGAATGGCCTAGATGGTTTCCAAAGGCAGCTCACCAAAAAGAAAAATAAAGTTGTATAACTGCTCTATTCTCAAAGGATAAAAACCAAGAAGTAGCTGCACTAAGACAAAAGATTTTCGCCACCTACATGCTCAAAGAAAATATGGGTCTCTCGAGCCCTCCTATAGACTTCAGAGGCTGTGGGTTAACACCCCTACACTATTCTTTCTTTTCATATGATTCTTGCAGCTTTAACAACCCGTTTTCTCCTTCACATCAAACCTTGTAAGAAACGTTTGCTACATCCAACACTCAAAGCAGAGGTGGGGTGGACAGAGACAGAGACAAAGAGACAGAGAGAAAGGAACAAAACAAGGAAGGAAGGAAGGAAGGAGGGAAGGAAGGAAGGAAGGAAGGAAGGAAGGAAGGAAGGAAGGAAGGAGAGAGAAAAAGAGAAAGAGAGAAAGAGAGAAAGAGAGAAAGAAAGAAAGAAAGAAAGAAAGAAAGAAAGAAAGAAAGAAGCTCCAGAATCTTATTGTCATATAGTGCCTTCATAAACTACATAGTAGTCATTCATGTTTGAAACCTTTCCAAGTCAGCTTATCCATACTCATCTTAAGTCAATGAATAATTTTCTTATTTACTCTTAAATTCTATTTGCCATTCATACTTATTTACCAAGTATGTGTAAAGCACCACGCTCTGTGGTGAAGTTACAGTATTGAACAAAATACGTATTGCTCTATCTTCAAGGAGTATATGCAGTGTCCTTTCTCATCCACAATTCACTTTCTTCAGTTTTAGTTACACATGGTCAACAGTCGCCTGAAAATACCACATGGAAAATTCCAGAAATAAACTATTCATAAATTTTAAATTGCATGCCTTCTGAGTAGCGCAATGAAATAATTAGCCATTCCACTCTGCTCCACATGAATAATCCCTTTGTAATAGTTGATTCATTGTGTCAACTTGAGAAGTTTAGAGACTTAACTAAGTGACGCAGCAATTCTACATCCTAGGGTACACAGGACCCACTCTAGGGTGAGTAGCCTGCCTACAATATAAGGGACGCAAGGAAGCATGCTGTCTTCTGCCACCATGAACTGGTGTCCCTCTGCCATGCCACCCTGCTTTAGAGCCAGCTGGTTATGGACTGAAACCTCTACAAACTGCAAACTAAATAAACTTTTCTTTTCTTAATTTTGCACATCAGGTATTTTGTCCCAGCAAAGGGAAAAGTAACTAAGACACCCCTTCTCCAATGTATCTGTGTTATATGTGCTATGAACCCATTAGTCACTTAGTAGCATTCTCAGCTTTATCAACTGCAATAGCACTCTAGTATTTGTGTTTAAGTGACGTTTAGCAATGACCCCAAAGCATAAAAGCTGTGATTCTGGCAATTCTGAATAACAGAGAAAGATGCTTCCTTTAAGTGAAAAGATATTTTCAAAGAGATATTTTGAAAAAGAAAGAAGCCACATTCATGAAATCTTTATAATATTGTTATAATTGTTTTATTATTGTCATTGTTAGTCTCTTACATTCCCTAATTAATGAAGTTTTATCATATCTATATACATAGAGAAAAAAGGCACTCTGAATATGGTTAGGTACTGTTTGCAGTTTCAGGAATCCACCAGGGTTCTTGTGAGTAAGGGATCTGATGTATTCTATGACAAAATATTTACCAGGAAGAACTACTGGATTGTAATGCAGCTAAATTATCTACTAATTTTTGTTAATGTTTCTTCCCTGGTACTATTAAAATGTATTGCAAAAAAAACCTCAAAAATTATTTATTAAACCTGTTAATCATATTAAATATTGATTTGACATGAAATTCAAACCGATGATGTCTGACATGAAAATACTTGGCCAGTATTGTTTTATAGTTAAGAAACTTAGTGATCATGCAAAGAAATGTTAATTACCCTGATTTTCTCATTATGCATTATATGCATGTATCAAATTATCATACTGTACCTATACCCAATAAATATGTACAATTATTGTGTGTTGATTAAAATTTATTCACATCTATATATGCAAGGGATGATCTAAAAATACAGTGATTGCTTAAATTTTAAAAAGGTATTCCAATAAAAAGCCCATTGCCATTAATCCCCCTCAGTAATACTCCCCTTAACTCCAAACACAATTATGCCATCATTCATGCCACTTTCTGAAGAAGTTCTGGAAGTTTTGTTTCATAAGTGTCCTTATGTGATGTAATCAGAATTACAGTGAATGGTGCTGCCAAAGTGATCCAATGGAAAAGCAGGCTTGTAAAAGCATTGTGTGTCCTCATCTACCTTATTCCTCATCTACCTGGCACCATGTGACTTGTGGCTCTTCCCCCAAATCAAAATGGCCATGAAAGGCAAACATTTGGAATCAATTCAGGGCACCAAGTCAGCCACAACAGAGCAACTAAAGACATGAAACAGAACTTTGAGAATGCTTCAGAAGGTGGCAATAACAGTGTGTTTGAAATGAGTATTTTGAAGGAGAATAGTATCAGTTCTTCTGAAATATTTTTAAATTAAACACACACCATTATTTTCCTATCTCACTTGGTGTGTGTATTCAAAAGGAGAATCTGGTAGGTTACAGACCAAGCAGTTCACAGTAGTTAGCCTTAAAAACCAAACATAAATATCTCCTGATAGCTGTACACTGTCTTTAAAATTAAAAATAATAAAAAGTGGGAAAAAAGAAACTCAGTGATTATGAATTCAATGGATGGCTCTCTGTGTACGCATGCATCTGTTTTAAAGTTCACAAATGTAGAGGAAGTTTTGTACTTCAGGAAAGATTTGGATTCACTTGAACTTTTGGAGAATATTACAGATTTCCAAGAAACTTTAGGCCCATGGTTCCTGTGCCTCTGTGCAATTCTAAGGTTTTGAATATTAGTTTTTTCTTTCCAACATGACCCTCACCACAGCAGCCAGCTAATAGATGTCTCTGTATTGAACAGAGATTGATGCAGGATAACTTACCACTGAGTGTATGTCGAGCATTTAGACTAAGAATGAAGACTAATTTTTTTCTGTCTCATTCTTTCTATTTTTTTCTTAATATTGCAAAATCACCTGATATTAGTCATTTTCTTGGTGAAAATTTATGTCTAAACCTCAGAATAAAAATAATATCTTCAACATGAAATTACAGGCAAAGTAAGATCAAAGAACCAAAAGCATTTTTTATTATGTTTCACAAAACACCTACATTTTCTGGAGAAGAAAAATGTGTTTTCTCTAAAGATTGGCTTCTGTGTGAAAAAGTTTTCCGCAGAAAAGAACAAAATAGAAATACCATGTGACCATTTCTCTTAATAGCCTACATTTATAGCCTATTTATTTATTTATTTAGCCCTTTCAGATAGAGAGTTTATAAAATATTTGGACAAGAAATGTCCGAAAGCAGCACAGGCCCTATAGAATTCAGATTATATAAAATTTGAGAAACACAAAAGCTTTTACCCATAAGTGTTTCCCCAGTCAATTGCCATATATCAAGTTTAAATTTCTACTATTTGTCAGTGAGTGGCTAGTCAATCTCAGTTCCTATGCAAAACAAATTTATCTAGAAATGCTCAACTCAGTAATGGGTGACCCCTGAATACCACTGTGAAAACCAGCTTGTTTGAGATTTCTTAGTTTCCTTTGCAAAGTGAAAGCCGCATCCCAAAGTGGAAGAAAAAGTAAGCTCTGATGAGGAAAGTTGACACAATGACCTAGATGACCTAAGTGTGTGGGCAGAAGCAGAAGGACCCTATGAAAACAATGGATATTTGTACTTAATTTTTGCAACAAAGGAAGCAAAAGGAAACCAACTGCATTAGGCAGTAGTAAAAGATCAAGCCTGAGATTTAGGAGACGAACTTCTATCTCCAATAATGCTGCTTCATCTTGGATAAGTCACTTCACTTGTGTATGAATCAACTACTATTATAATAATGCTGTATAACAATCCACTCTAAAACTCAGTGGCTTTGTGATGATAAGCAGGTTGGCCCAGGTTCAACTGATGGAAGCCAACTCTGCCTAAACTTGGCACCAAGCTGCAGAGAGGGCCAAGTGTGCCACATGTAGTTCCTCCTCTTTCCAGCAAAGGATACTTGCTATATGTTTTCCTTTTGACAAAAGATAGGATGGCGAGAAAGAAAGCCATACTATATAACCATATTTTAAACCCCTGCCCATATCATGCTTGCTAACATCACAGTAGCCAAAACAAGCCACATGATCAAGCCCAAGGGTGAAGGGTAAGTTCTGCCCACAGCAATGCTATGAGAGAAGCATGGATATGATATTGCTACAGGGAGGGGAAAAAGGAAGACCAACAATTCAATATACTACCTGTGCTCCAAGTCTCAGTTTCCGCTTCTCTATGATGAAAAATTTGCCTAAATCTGTAGTTCTTAAACGCTGGTCCAGGGTCTCACTTCACTAGTCATTTGGGGAAACTTTTCAAATATTAGATCCTCAGAGTTGGGTGGAGTCCTGAATACTGTATTTTTTCCTATTGCTCCTTCTCTTACCAAGTGATTCTAATGTGCAAAACCTGGACTAGATGTCTCTAAGGCCATTTGAAATTTTTCATATTAATGACCAGCTTATCCCATCATACTGTTTATCTGGCCCTAGGTGCAACAAAAGAGCATCTGGTGCCCTGCACATGTGAGGCCACCTACATGACAGTGCAATTAACATAACCATTAGAGTGAGATTCTCCCCTCCATCTCTCATGATGGGGATAACCTGCAGTAAGTTGGACGACTTCTGCTTCCCACTGTTAAAGGTTCCTAGCCACTGCACCCATTTTTACCATGAGATGTCAAGTTTCCCTGCCACCCTCTTCGCCCCAAAACAAATTCCTTAGCTGTTTCAGTATCCTTCCCTGCATTCAGTGTCACCTCTAGATGACATGGGCTTTATGATATTTTTAAGACACCTGACTGCAAAGAGATTTGTCTGTTAATATAGGCAATATTATAATTTCCATTTTGTAAAGTCCCGTATTTTCAATTAGAAGACAGGTTCAAAGAGAAACTCCAAATTGAAAAGAGAGGTAAAAGACAGCTTCTCTTTCTGTGTCTTGGTAAAAGATAAATGTAGAAATGAATTCCTCATCTAATTATTCATTCCTGTTTATATATTCTTTAATGATATGTTTCCATGGTTACAAGCGTTGTTAAATGCTGCCTGTGTTTCATTTTGCTTTGATGCTATTTGAGGTAGTATGCCAGTAGGAGAGGTTCGCTTTTAAATGAAAGATGTAATTGAGGTATGTATTTGATCCAAGGTTGAGTGTTCCTAGGAGGGAGATAGTGACCGTGACATTATTTTCTATCTGTGTAATTTTGTGTCGTTCTCTTCTTGTTCTGTGAGTGTGTTCCAGGCATTAGGTGGGGAGGAAGAAGGGAAGTAAGGAAAAAGTGGGAGGAAGAGAAGAGGGAAGGGGGGCTATAAACATATATATAATTCACGTTTGCATTTCAGTACCATAATATATGTTTGATTTAGCCCAGCTGTCAAAGAGGGGAAGCTGCTTTTTACGCTCCTTTCTGCCCCCTTTTCAACCTCACATGTACACACCAAGACCCAACACCATCTTCCAAAACTAAATCGAATGTTCAGTTCATCTCAGTGTGAATTTCAGAAAAGGTGCCGCCTCTGCAGAAGTTGTTTGCCTTTGAACCCCTAATTCTCACTGCAAAGGAAGTGGTTTGGGCCCCTGCTAAGGGATGTCAGACATCCAAGCCTTATGAGAATTTGCCAGTGCCTCTGAGTGTGCCCTGCAGGGGGCAGCATAGTTCGCATCACTTGTATATCAGCCCTCCAGCAAATTCAAACTCCTTAGAAAATAGTGGTATCATGCAAAGCAAGATTAATTCTCAGCCACTCCTGAACAACAGTTACTTTGCGCTCTTCTTTTAAAAATATGTCTTTTTAAAATGGTACTGGTTTTTTACATTAATATCTGTAGGTGATGGAGATGCCCAATCCATAGTCAAGTCAGTCTGTCTTTCTTTCTTTCTTTTCTTTCTTTTTTTCCCCTGTCCTTGGAAAAGCTTTTTTGGTTCCTGATGGTTTTTAAGGGAATACAAAAGCCACCTCCAAATTTCTTTTCATTTTCTCTCATTGGAAAATGATACGTGTTTTAGACATTTGAAGCAATTTGGGCTTTCTTTTTCTTGAACAAATTTAAGTCTAGCAACTCGGCTCTCAGAATTCCTGTGATTCTTCCAGTAGGTTGCCATAGGTTATTTTGTTCACATAAAGACTTTGCCTTCCAGTTTAAATTCATGAACATGTTGTTCGTTTGTTTTTGTTTGCCTCTGAAAATCAAAAATTGTTATGAGCAAAACCAAATTTGGTGGTTTTATGGTTATGTTTTCTATTTCCCATAGATTTTTATGGGTTATTGATTTACAAGCTTGCAGAGAAATTGAGGTCACTTTTTTAGCTGTTGGAGATGTAGAATAACTACTCTATGAAATCATGAAATTTTTAAAGCTGTGTTCACCCGGGTATAAGATAATCTGTAAAACTAAAAGCTTGTAATGTTTTTGTTTATGTTCAGTCATCCTTTCAGCAATAGCACACACTAATTAAAAATAAATTTTCCTCTTTCCTTGAATTCATATGATTGCATTTTCCTTGCTAATTTTTGAAGACTGCCTATTCTACCTGTACCTAGGTTGAATAATTTTCTTTCTCATGATAACTTCCCCTCTTCCAAATAATGAAATCCTAGCATTTCAAATGTCAGCCTTTAACATGTGGCATGATTTACCTTTTCCCAGGACAATAAAGTAAACATTAAGTTAATCTACTTTTATCCAAGCAATCAGAACTGACACTAAATGTAACGCACCCTAAACTAGGAGTCAACAACCTATGAGGGACAATAAACACCAAAAAAAGCTGGATGGACCATTTTAATCCCAAACCTAAAGATAATAGGAACCATAATTAGCATTCAGGTCTTCATTTCATTCACCTCTCATTCACCTTTCTTCATCAAGTGGAGGTTGGCCAGCTATAACATTCATAATATGAGACAAATCAGGGATACAACCAAGGACTGGGTAGAAAACTTGAATTATTATACTGGCATGTTTCTTAAACACAGCACTTTACTTCATTTCATTTAACATCACTTGAGACCGTGGTTTGTTCTCGTTGTTACAGAACACATGGAAGCATATATATGAAAATATACAGACATATATACAAGTATATATTTTTAACAAATCTATTCCATCACTGACAGATACAATTATTCCTTCTGAGACATCTTGCCAGTGACATGATGAAAAGTCTTACATGTATAGGAGTTTACCTACCCCAAACATCAACATCTTACAAACTGTTGCCTTTTCAAATATAGGGTCCTCGGGGAGGAGGAGATTAACTACAGGCAAAAGAGAAAGGATAAAAAGTTGTCTGATTGTCAGACAAAACTGAAACTTGAAGGAGAAAAGACATCCTGAAGAGTTTGGAGCACATCAAAGACAAAATGAGCAAAAGTTGCATGACAGAATCATCCCTTTTCTTGAATTCCAAGTAGCCTGTCATCCCTCCTTGATCCATATGCCATGAAATGTGCTCTTCCATGGGGAGTAAATTCCAAGATGTACTGTTCTCTTGTTGGACATCTGTGTTTAAAACTACCCCTTGCCACGGATTCTCCTTCTGTCTTCTAGAACTCTGGGCAAGAACTCTTCATATACACAGAATCTTATCATAGTGTTCGACAAGACGTAGATCTTATTTATAATTCCACACAGCTTAATAGCTCAGGGCATGGGTCTCTGATTGAGATTTTTTTTAAAAAAAGCTTAGAATCCCATTTCATGAAGTAGCTGTATGTTGTAGAATAGCATATTATAAAGATTGAGTTTTTCTCATCTGTAAAATGGGATAATAATTCCTGTTTTCATGTTATTCTAACAAATTAAAATGATGATTTACCTACAGCACTCAGCCAAAACATGATGAACACTCATTCAATTAGTAAATGACTTTTGTAGATTTATCTTTAAGCCAAATGAAGCCCACACAGGCAAAGTCCAAGAGTACACTACTATCTAGTGATAGAAAGTTAGTCCATAAACCTAAGCCTTGTCTTTAGGTTGAACATCTTCATATCCCTTCTTCTCCAATATGTATTTCTTGAGGGATATCCCTGGTCTTTGCACTGAAAGATAACTCACATAGTAGACCAAGAGATAAAACAGGCGCTAGGTAGAAAAGGCAGTACAAGTTCGGGAACCAGGTCACCTGACCCTGCCAGTATTTGTATACTGCTGTATTTTTATCTCAAAACCAACAGTCAAGAAATATATTTTTAAAAAGACACAGGTAAGGACAGAAATTCCTAACTTCATATAACTAAATGAAGTGTAGAGATGAAATACACAAGAAAACGGTTCCGAACTCTAGTGACATTTATCACTAAACACAGAGGATCAAGCTCATTAGTAATACTCAATTGTCCTTATGAAATAATTGCAAGCAAGGCAGCTATTTATCCCTGTGATACCTTTTGATGATTCATTTGAAGTCATAAAGAATAAAAGCTCTGTGGCATCCTAAAAAGTCTGAAGGTTGTTGAAACCCACACTTATAATTCTGAGTTTCTATCAGCTGGTGTTTCCCTAATGCAAGCTGAAAATTATTCAGGGTCTTTAGAACAAGAACATAATTTAAGTTCTATTTGTAAATTACACGTACTTTGGCACTGAATAAGCTAAATGAACCTAAGAATATTAGAACTCAAGCTCCCCTACCAAGAAGGCTTTCATTTAATTTTTGTAAATTTTTCTCTTTGAGATGAGCATGCAAGTTGGTAATGTATTTAAATCTAATGGGAAGCCAATGGACAACTCCCCACAGGAAGATAATGCAAACATGTACTAATAAAAAATAAAAGCTGAAAAAAAGAAAAAAGAAAAGCTAGCTTTACTTGTAGCCAGCAGTTATAAATGATGAAATTCCATTTCACATTAGGATTGTTTTGCAGAGGATCTTGATCTGGTTATAATTTAATGTGGTTCATTTATATTAGAGTGTAATATTAGAGTGAAATTCTAGCTGATCTTGGAGACAAGCATAAGATATAATAGAAAAATAAAATAAGAAATTAATGTTTGATTATTTTTCCTTCCAAAAAATTTAAAATCTAACAGAAGAGTGAAAATTTTTTCAGATGAGGAAAAACATTGGCTTAGGAAATGTAACCTCTCCTTTTGCTTCCATTTCTAACTCTGTGACCTCAAATGAACCACTAGAACTATCAAAGCCTCAATTTCCTTAATTATAAACTCTAGCAATCAGGCAATGATATCTTAGATACCTTCCATCTCTTTAGTTTTGTGTTGAAAGAACATAGAATAAATTTTTGCTATAAAATATAAATGATTAAAAATGCAATGCTGGGCACATTTTAGGCTTTAATTGAAATATCATTTATAACCAAATCTCTAACCCTAATCCTAACCAGACTCATTAGGGTAGATATTTACACATGCAAATTTTTATGTGGATATATGCACATATACATATTCTAATATTCTACAGCACTCACACTGCAAAATTAAAATATTTATTATGACTATTTTTAAATAAGAATAATTACAAAGTAAAGGATTTAAAGAGCTGTATATAAATCTATTTACCTTGGTACAAATAACCTGGTCATATAATCTTTAGTAATTTCCAAACAAAGCAAATAAAAATTAAATATCTCACTTAAAATTCATGAAGATATCTACATTTCACATCACTGAGCTGACAGACGTACTGGTGAAGTATGTAAATACTCCCTTATATCAGAAAAGTATAAATTTATGAATGTTTTATAAAAGATCTCCCATAAAGACAAAATAATATTTCAGAGTTAAAATATAACCACTGAGGTGAGGGCAAACAATCCATTATTACATCATCAGAAAAATATCAATTCTGGCAACAGCATAAATGATAGTGAATGGAGAACCTCATAGTAAGATATGTAGATACAGGAAGATATAGTAATTCTCAAGTTAAGATATTTAGAAAAATCTGCTTTTACCATCTTAAGAAACAGATCTCCTGAATTAAACCAATATTTATTTATAGAGATTAAATTTGAAAAATATTGCTTACAAAATTTTATCCTCCCACTTTCTACTAAATTATAGCCATCTTTCAACATTTTATCATTATTAATATAATTGCAAAAGGTTACACTAATCACCAAAGACTAAAGGTATCCATCTCAATCAGTTTCTAGTAAAGTAAATTTCCTTTGAACTTAATAACATTTACACTGAAAATAAAATAACACAACCATAAATAATATTGAATCACTAGCATCCACTTGCCTGAATAAGCATTTATCACAATGCTTTTTCTTTACATTTTTGTAATATGTAAGGCTTAGTAGATAAAAATGAATTATGAGATTCAAATTTTCATATATTATTATTTATATATTAGGATAGACTAATTGATGCAACACACGACCCAAAATTTCAGTAACTCAAAAGACTAAAATTTGATTTCTCACTCTTATTGGAGTTCAGTACAGTAGATGTCTCTGACTGGCTCTCTTACTGTTAGAGTTTATATCTACATGTCCTCCGAAAGCTTCATGCACTTATAGGTGAGGTTGTGGAAGGCGATTGGACTATGAGAGTTTATAGCTGACTTGCTATTAAGAGGTGGGATCTGGTCAGGAGAGGAGGTGGGTCACTGAGGGCATGGCCTGGGTCTGTCTCTTCCCTATTCCTCTCTTGATCTCTCTCTCTCTGCTTTCTGCTACCATACCATGAGCTGTTCCTCTTGTGCCACAACCCTCTGCCATGCTTCCCTGCCTTGGAACCAGCCAGCTATGGACTGAAACCTCTACAAACTAGGAGCCAAATAAAACTTTCCTCCTTTAAAAGGGTGTCGGTATTGAATCTCAGCGATGAGGAAGTAACTTAGCACACCTGCTCTGCTATACTCAGCAATTTGAGAACCCATACAGCTTCTATTATGCAGCTACATTTTTCCCCACATCCTGGTAGTCCTCTTTCTTTAGGCAGCTGGTAGAGAAAGAAAACAAATCATACTAAGTAGGGTTTCTAAGGCAGACAGAAAAAGTTAGTGTAGCTTGTGCCCATACTCTGTCAGCCCGGGTCATTGACAAGCACAAGAGTCTGGAAAGTTCCTGTGAAGTACCCAGAAAGTAAAATTACAATGTTCAAGACAGAAGGTGAAATATGAGAGACTAACCGTAAATGCTATAAAACTTAAAACTATATTCTCAGAAAGTTTCTTATGTTCCTCCCAAATATCAGCAAGGCTCAAAAATTCCTAGGTTTCCTTCCAGATCTACTCTTCCAAGTAAATCAGTTGACTGAGATTGTGGCCATCCTCTGCTACTGAAAACAATGAAAAACAAAAATCATAACATAATAATAATTATGTTAATATAATAATTTGATTATTTTTTTCTAGTTAGAAACTACATTTACTGAACCACTATCACTGGGTACATTTTTTACAAGTTACACTTACTCCAAACTTCTAGGCAAAGATTGGGAAAAAATTACATAATACCACCATCCTGAAAATATTTGAGGTTTAGAGTGTCTGCCAGCTTTATTCTTTATTTGAAAAGTTTTTTAAAAATTACTGGGAAGAACCAACCCTCTTGGTTTAGAACAGGGAGACAGAACATTTTCTTCTTGCTTAGTAGTCATCTGTCTCCTCCTACTTTTACTGCTTTTCCCTTACTCTTGAGAACTATTTTTTCCTTTCTCTCCCATAGTCTCTCATCTTGTACAATTATCCTGGGCAAGTTGATTTCTTAAGGTAGGGAGCAGCTCTCTTTACTTAGCTAACATACAAGGAGAAATTATTATGTTATTGTTTGTAGAGGAAAAGAGCTGCCTACATACATTCTTGGCTTATGTAACTATAATATAAGCTTTAAAACTTAGTGTAAGGGTAACAATAGAGAGTCATTAGGACCACACATATAAACTAATTTCAAAGCTTTATATATGCGTACCAGTAGAGAAAACATCTTAATAGCAATGTACGTTTAATGTATATCATTGTTTTCCCTGTTCTCCACACATATGCAACAATTAGTGACATCAGAAAAACTCATATATTAGCCAAGTGATTCAGTTGCAGAATATTTATGTCAAATCAAAAAATAACTTTAGAAAAGCTATCTCCAGTTTTAGTATAGATTATTTTTCACAAGCATCAGTTCTTCATTTGGTCTCTTCCTTTATTTCCAAAATCAGGGAAAGTATCTGGTCATAAAAAGTAAGTTAAGATATATACTTTATATTTTAATATCTATAATTTCAAAATATTCTAGCTTTAAAAATTCCATAATATAATTTTCAGTTTTCACATATTAGACACACATTTCAAAAGAAGATGTACAGATGACCAACAAGCATATGACAAAAATGAAAAATATTCATCATCACTAGTCATTATAGAAATGTGAATCAAACCCATCATGAGATATCACCTCACTCCAGTAAGAATGGCTGTTCTCAGGAAGATAAAAGATAACAAGTACTAGTAATAGACATGGAGAAAAGATAACCCTCACACACTATTAGTAGAGATGCAAATTAAGTTCAATTCTGGAAAAATAGTACACAGGTTTCTCAAAAAATTAAAAACAGAACTACTATGTGACCCAAGAATCACACCTCTGGGTATATTGCCAAAGGAAATGAAATCAGTATGTTGAAGAGACATCAGCTCTTCTGTTGAATTGATCAGCTTTTAGCTGTTGGGACAAAAGAACCTGATACAATTTCAAAGGAGAAGTTTTTGTCCATGATCAACTGGCAGAAAAGCATAGCAAATGAAAGCTGCTTAACTCATGGCATCTCAGAAGCAGACAGTAGGGGAAAAACCAGAGAGGATGGGAACAGGGTCCAGATATTGTCCCCAAGGCCATGCCTCCCATAAAGTGTGCTTTACTGATTTATTAAGCATCTCGCAAACCAGTCAGGTTGACAATCAAGATTAACCATCACACCCATTTTTATCACAGCACTATTAACAATACCCTAGGAAGGGAAGCAATGTAAGGGTCTATCAGTTAATGGATGGATAAGGAAAGTGTGTGAACATACACAATGGCATACTATTCAAGCATTTAAAAAAATGAAATCCTGTCTATAAAACATGGATGGAACCAGAGATTATAATGTTAAGTAAAAGACAAGTGCTGTATGACCCCACTCATATTTGGATTGTTAAAAAAAGTTTATCTGATAGAAATTGAAAGTAGAATGATGGTTACTAGACACTGAAGAGAGTAGCAGAGAAATTTGCAGACTGCTTTGTTGTGTTTTACTGTTTTGTTTTGTTTTGTTTTGTTTTGTTTTGTTTTTATTCTCTTTAAAATAAAAAAAAAAGAAATTTGCAGATATGCTGAAAAAATATAGTAATACTCTGTTTCTTTACAAGAGCAATGTGAGACAGGTTCAAAGACTCAACACGAAAAAAAATCTGGAAAAAACAAGAAAAGACATAAAAACATTGATTTTTTTTCTGGATCTTGTAAAAGAGTATTCTTTAATCCCTTTTCTCCTATGTGTTGTGGTATTTCTTCTTGGGACTGTAATAATTTTCTTTGAGAAATCATCTCCATGGATAATCCAATTTTTATTCATGCATTGTATGTGTGCTATTCACTCACTCCCTTGCACATCTTCAGAATGGAGAGAAGAAACCTCACAAGAACTATCATTACCGGTTCGCAGGGGAGAGAGAGGGCGACAGCTGTCCAGCACATATTTTCCTGAGTGGAGAGCCCCATGAAGGCCTGGATGTACTGCCTGAGCATTGAGCCAAGGAAGAATAGAGCGCTTTCAACGAGCTGATCAAGCTGCCACGTGAAAATCGCACTTCTGCCTCTTGCAAAAGAGTGGTGCAGGCTCTCGGGCATGAGTCTTGCCATCCCTGCTGGGAGATAGCTTAGCGAAGCTCCCCTGCCTGCAGTCACATCAGCTGCCAGCCTTTGAGAAAGAAATGGGACAGAGAGAGTGCTTTCTCCCATCCTGGCCTGGGACAGGACTGTTAATGTCTTTCTGGAAGCAAACTGGGAGACTATGTACCAGCACTAAACTTTTCATCTAGAATTTAAGACAAAATTCTCTCCACCAAGAGATTTAGAGAGACCAACAGAAAAGTTTTTTAGATGTTAAAAATCGTTATGGCCTTAATTAGGTCCCCTCCTTTCAAAATGTGTACCCTGAAGTACTGACTCTCTGTGCCTCAGAATAAAAACGTATTTGGAGAAAGGGTCTTTAGAAAAGCAATCAAGTTAAAATGAGCTTTTTAGGGTGGACTTTAACTCAGCATAACTGGTGTCTTTAGAAAAAGAGGAGTTAGGATGTAGAAACACACAGAGGAAAGACCACGTGAAAACACAGGGAGAAGACAGCCACTAACCTGCCAGGCACAGAGTATCAGAAGAAACCAATTCTGCAGACAATGTTGATCTTAGACTTTTAACCTGCAAAACTGAGAAAAATACTCTTACGCCACTCAGCCTGTGGTACTCTTTCATGGCAGCCCTAACAAGCAAGTACAAGAATCCTAAGCTAAAGAGCCAGTGAAGTCAGATCTTGACTTAAAACTAAGGTCTGGACCAGTTTTCCTCTTCAGCGCATCACTCCACTCACTCACTTTTGCTTGCTGTCCCAGAACTGGGTCCAGCAGTGAACATATGCAAGCACCACACTAGCGGAGTTATTTCTTCTACTCTATATAAAGGGTATTTATTTTTGGTGAAGGGCTGGTACCTGGGGCCTAAATACCATGTGTGAGCTTTTAATCTGCATCTCCGAATTCCAAAATCGCTGCCTCCATTGTTCGTGTTAGCCTTTCGAAATTGGCATCAAACATCTGCCGTCAGATCCCACTACAGATTCACAGCCAGTTGCTAACTCTGAGTGTTGGCTCTGCATTTGGCCTCACAACTCTATTCTTGATTCTCTTTCAATTTCTTGAACTTGGAAGGTGTAACAGGCAGTGTACGTTCTGTCATTCAGTACTTCAGAAATTCATTGATGCTGGACATACTGCAGTACCTCTATAATTCTGGCACTCTGGGAAGCCGAGGCAGGAGGATCAGTTCTAATGCAATCTTGGAAATCTATCCACTTAGTGAGATCCTAGGCTTGGGCATGAAGGCTACAGGTCCCATCCCCAGAACCATGAAAGAAGAACAAGCAGGAAAAGGAGGAGGAGAAGAAGGAGAAGGAGGGAAAGGGAGGTGGAAGGCAACTAAAGAAACTATTAAAATTCACTCAGAAATTTGCTCTGCATTAATTTTACATAATTTTCTAATACTAGTCTCAGAGAAAAGAGGACCCTTTGGTTCCACAAAATGCTTACAAAGATCTTTTTGTAGATAACAGATGATCATAGAGGCTATTTGAAGTCACTGAGAAATAGACAAGGCAGTAAGTTAAATTAGTAACTCCTCATTGCTTTTAACTTCAACAAGAAATGTTTGCAAAATACTATGCTAATAGTGTAAATTGTTGTCCATTAAATGTTCTTTTTTTCTCTATTAAACTCATATCTACTACTTTTTTTCTCATGGGTTGTTGGTACTTAGTTGTCAGGGAAAATTTTTATTCCTATAAATAAACATAGATTTTTAAAGAATATGATTTTATGCCATTTTCAGAATAATAAAATAAGTATAGAGAGACTTTATTTGACATCCAATCCTTGTTAGAAGGGAAAGTTTCAGAAAACAATAAATTCCTTCCAAAACTTTACATAACTTTCTTTTCTGGTCTGTTCC
Organism: Cuniculus paca; assembly: GCA_004365215.1. NCBI lineage: Eukaryota > Metazoa > Chordata > Mammalia > Rodentia > Cuniculidae > Cuniculus > Cuniculus paca. The sequence goes on from RJWT010008044.1 coordinate 16,900, forward strand.
AAATAGCAATCAGTGGTCCTGTTTCAAACGGGAAGCTCAGGTCGATGGCAAGGTTTTACCAAAAATGGTACATGACTCAGTATAATTTAAAGAAATTCTTAAAAAACTGAATCCATCTTGACTGTTACTTGTGATCTGTAGGGGAGGGAGGTTTGCTGGGAAGAAGTTTTTGAGAAAAGCTCTTATTCCAAAAAAGATTCCCTAGGGTTGCCATGATTTTTATAGAAAATATTTCAATTCAGAAAGTTCAATAGGCATATTTAAAGAAAACAGCTTTTGCATAAATTGCCCACTAGTTTGTTAATCTGTTAATCAGTAAGTTAAATATAGCATTGGACTTAGAATTTGAGTTTCTAAATCAACTAAAAAACAACACCTTGAAAAACAGAATTTTTATTTATATCTCAAAATAAGCACAGTGTAGTGGTGCCTATTTACAAACTTTCTTCATTTAATTGGATTTCTTAACATGAAATAGTATTTCCAGAACTAATTAAAATTTTGTTCTAATGAATATTTAAAACCAAAATACGTTATCTTTGCAGTACAGTATATAGATTTTTAAATCATCCAAAAATGTAATTATATTTTTTTTACAGTCTCAAAAAATCCTATACTGTTACTGATGCAAATAAGTTGTTTGCTTTCAATCAGGCCATGATTGAAGAAGCCATCACCAGAACTGAATCTTTCTCAGTTATGTACACACCATTTGCAACAAAAATAAGTGCTGATAAAATAGAAAAAGTGAAAGAGGTGTTCACAAAAACTCATCCTTCATATGTGGAGTACATCTACACAGGTAAGACTCAATAACTGTAAGTTATCAGCTGTTACTTTATTTTCACTGAAACAAATACAGACCCTTTGCATTTGATTTTTTTGTTGTTTCTATTTTAGGGTTATGTTGTTTTAATCTGGTGAGTAGAAATGAAAAGCTATTTTTAGGGTTTTAAGTAAGACTAGTCTTAGATGTACACTATTCCTTGTACCCTCACATTTCTATAATTTAAAAGCAAAGGATAAAACCTAGAACTCTAAGGTCTGAAACAAAAATGAAAGAAAGCCCTGTGGTAAATCTCAACTTTCTCCACATCCTTTATCAATACAGTAGCAATGGCCTGAAGATGGATTATCTTCTCAATGCCCCTATTTCTACTTTCCTTCCACCACTTATCTCCTCTCTCAGAGCTGTCTTTCCTAATAATTTTGAATCGTTGATATCCAAATGAGATCTGGATGCCAGGAGTACCGTGGAGGAGACACACTGATATCCTTTTTTCTTCTTTTTGTCTTAAGAAGTAACTAAATGAAGAGCCACACAACAATGACTATTATGTTAAGAAAAATCTCTAAGTGCACATGCCTAATAATTTCACAACCTCTTATTAAGGTTCTTCCACCCTTTTTTTCAAATATTAGGGGGCTGAATCACTGATTTATAGGATTAATAACATTCTCTACAAATAATCACCTTTAAAGTATCAGGCACTCTATTTATTATATCTTGCTACTCCTATAATTTATGTGGTAAAATGATTTGGCCTAGAAAACACAGTTACAGTTTTCCCAAAGATGCACAACAGATTAGTCATGGATTTGAACCCATGTCTTTGCTGTACAACTTCACTGTCTCCATGAGACAGAAGATTAAATTTAGGTCCTATGGAGTCTTATTTTTCTCCATAATGTCTCAAGTTCTTCAGCAAGAAGATACTAAATAAATCCAGCTAGTATTGAATAATAAATCCCTAAGGAACAAAGGGAATTTGAGTTCAGAGAAAGAAGAGAAGAATATAAGTAATAATGCATATTATAATGACCACTGATGACAACTTCTTTAGTTTGAGCATTTTAGAAGAAATTAAATAAAAATTCCTCAGAACTCACAGTTTTGCTAATTGCCACAATTTTTTATTATTTTGCTAAGAATATTTAAGAATTTTTTTAACGGGGGCTCACTAGTGGAATTATCAAGAAATAAGTCCAGTTCAGTTATTTCCATTTCTACTCTCCTAGCCACTGGTAATGAAGGAGTCATTGAGATCACTAGTTTGCCAATTTCTCTTCTGGTAGAATGAGTTTAGTTATATTTAACCCACTGCAAAGAGAAGTCACGACAATTAATTAAGGCTTAGGAAGCACTATTACTACTAAGAGTTTAAAAACAATAACATTAATGAACCAGACTCATGTCTCATGTAACTCCATCAAACCTGTTATCAAGATGAATTATGATCTGCCGGTAAGACAATTCACACTGAAGGATCTTATACTTTGTAAGAGAAGATAATTATGTTACTAATTATTGTTTTCTATTATTTTATAATTAGTAATTGCCAGAGTATGACAGTGCAACATGAGAACCTAGAGGAAAGACATAGCTTCTGGAGGGAGAATAGGAGATAGACAAAGCAGCCTAGAATTCAAATTGCTTTGGAATGGGTAAGATTGTTTGCTCCATGAAAATAATGCTTTGGCACCAAGCTATTGAAGGGGTGACATTATTTGCCTCTGTTGTAAATAATGAAAGGATTTTCTCCCAAACCACTTTCCGGAATGAAGGTAAAAGAACTATGACTAGTTATATGGACGGTTTTAGAGGTGTGGCGTCTTTTCTCCCAGGCATTCAAGGGCAACTGAGGGCATAGAGCATAGCAAGAGGGAAGGTTAAGTGTTTTCTTTACCATCTGGATATTTCTCTCATGAGGGACATCTTGGAAGAAGAATCTACCTATCAAAGTTTCACTGGAGAAGTGAGTCATAAGAGGAAATCAGAACTACAAGAGTCAGTTTTCTTGAGCTTCTCAAAAATCAAGATTCTTCTTTTATCACCTTTGTAGTTTACTTAATAAATTCTCATGCAATCAGGGTTACTATACAATGATATAGCAGCTGCATGCAAACATAAGATGCTCTATTATTACAACATACTCCATGTAAAACGCGCACAAGTTCTTGCTCACTATTTCTAATGACCGAATAAACATTTTTCCCTGTGCAATCAATTGCATCCTCAAAAACACTCAGAATTTGTACACATACTCTTCTACCTCAGCTTCACCCTTCCATAGATAGCTCCAGATGAATGCTCTCTCAAATACCTTTGTATCCACCCGCTGGAGCATGACAAATATTTCAGGAGAGATAGCAATATCCCTCAGGAGATCAAATACAATTATGAAGCAGAGCATAGTGGAGCATCCTGAAATTCAACCACCATGGGAGGCTAGGGTGGGAAGATTACAAGTTCAAACCCACCCTGGGCAATTTAGCAACTTAGAAAAACCATGTCTCAAAATAAAGAGCCAATCCTGAATTCAATTAGCAATATCACACAGAAAAGAAAGAGAAGAAAAGAGAGAGAAAGAGAGAGAGAGAGAGAGAGAGAGAGAGAGAGAGAGAGAGAGAAAGAGAAAGAAAGAAAGAAAGAAAAAAAGAAAGAAAAGAAAGAAAGAAAGAAAGAAAGAAAGAAAGAAAGAAAGAAAAGAAAGAAAGAAAGAAAGAAAGAAAGAAAGAAAGAAAGAAAGAAAGAAAGAAAGAAAGAGAAAGAAAGGCAATTATGAAGCTTTCTTCATAATTGGAAATGGAGACCATAGGTAAGAATGTCTAATTTATTCAAATCACATAAATAAACCCCCAATAGTTGCAGGTCATATACCTCAAATATCTTGTAAGAAGAATTTGCCTATCGAAGTTTTGCAGAAGAAGTAGTTACTATCATTAAAACTTGGAGGCTACCACATTTAATTCTGCCAGTGGAGGCTGGCAAAAAAACCTCCAACTCAGAAACTCTGCCCAACTCCAGGTCACCTTCACCCAGTCTAGTGAGGACTGAGTGCAACATTCCCTGGTCACGTGACCATGCCCAAAGCCCAGCTGTGGCTGGCAGGAGTGGTGGTGACGAGCAAGGAGAGGTGCCCCTGTGCGGTGTTTTCTTTCTAGCCAGTCGGCAGTTCACAGTCACTCTGTTAGGAATTTCCACATGAAAAACAGATGCCGGGGGGGAAAATTATAAAATTAATTCATTTTGAAATTTAGATCCAAATTTTTAAATTTTTTTATCGTCATGAGCCAGCCAAATTAGAAATTAGCTGTACAGTGATTTAAGACCCACTTGTCCTCAGTGATAGTTGCAAGATTGCCCTTATAATTTCTATAAGACTGATGAAGGGAGGTTGAAATTCAAATTTGTCTTGTAGGACACCTTGAATTTCATATGCTCAGGATCTTACTGTGCATTGTTTTCTGTTTCAGGGATGTGGTGAGGCCCACAAAAATCTTAAAGTCGTATTACAATAGAACTGTATTGTATTATGCTTCATGGAGAAAAAAATAATTGACTTTTTTATATTACAGCTATCCGTTTTTCTTATTTAAGGAAAAATCTAGTTTGATTCATGCAGAGTAGTCAGAGTATATAAAACAAATAATAATTCACCAGCCACAGAATTATTATGTTTTCATTTATAAAGATTTTGCTTGTGATTTTTATTCATATATTCCAGTGAAATATAGTAATTTTGCATAGTTCTTATTCTTGTATGGTTGTATTTTAATAATAATAAAGTAATACAATAAGCATATCCCATCTCCTCTTGATGAAAATATCAAGATTTATTTGCTAAATAAATAAATATCCAGTAATGGATCAGTGCATAGTAATGTTTAATAGGAAAGCTTTCCATATCAGATATCAATTACTTTAACACTTAGGTGAATAGAGTCATATTTTGTCTCTCCAGTGAAATTTAGCTCCCAAGAGTAAATATGTATGTTCAGAGGAATAATATATTGTTTAAAAAAGATCTTTAAAATTTGCTCTTCACTGCAATTTATAACTTTGTTCTTGTTCAGTCATCATTTAATAGGAAGAATAATACATTCTTATGTTCTCTAAACCTTGAAGTTAAAATTCCTCATTTTGTTCTTTTTCCTCTAAATTATATGACGCTATCATGATCAAGAGTTTTCATCTTTATAACTAACTATCTCAAATGGAAAAGTTATAGAATGAAAGAGACCGCATCCCCAGTATTATTAGGAAAATGTTACAATCAGTTAGTTATAAAGATGATCAATCAGCTCATATCTGTACCACAGAATTCTTTATAGAATCAGACAATCATTCCCATAGTTAAAAAAAAAAAGTCCCTCACATATGGGACTGAAATCACTGCTCTTAAAGCATTAAAATGTTGGTCTTCTCAATGAAGTGTGCCATTCACTGCATTGCTATATCTAATCAAAGTAGATATAGCAGTATCTAGCAGGTCACTCATCCTTTGTAGTAGCAGGTTATAGCATTGTTTCCTTCTGGTGTTTATCCTCCATCTCTCCTGAACTTCCCTGGAACTCCAAGGGCTCCTACTCTATGTTTTCTTATAGAATCTGCCCAAATCCAATCAATATTACTCCTAAAGGAACCATTAGTCAATAATCCAAAAATAAATAGAAGTAATATAAATACTTACTGCAGTCTTTGAAGAACATCCAGTAGGTTGGGGTTGGGAGAAGTTGGAATGACCAAAAAAGTAGGAAGCTGTTATGGGTATTATACCCACACTGCTCAGAAAAACCTTGTAAAGTGCATACACACATAAACACGCACACATGCAGTGTCCCTCAAAGACACCTTTTTCACTCTTAAATTCTCCAGATATACTCCCAAAAGTTACTCCCTCGTGGATAGACGAGCGCTTCCAGGATCAAAATTGTATCCTTTCCAGTTTCTCAGGTTATTAACTGTTGCCAGTTACCCCAACCTTCAAGACAAAGCCCAAACACCATTATCAAACAAGCATGGGAAAGGTGAGGTGAATACTCAAATGTCAACCTGAATCCCTTTCCCATGCTGTGTAATGTAGGTACTTTGTGATATTGTGTTTCATCATTAGGCACTGTAGTCTAACAAATCATGCAACTGAGCATTCGAATCCCTAAAGACTAAATTCATGATCATATAAAACAACATCTCTTTCTCAATTTTATTTTTGTTTTGTTTTGTTGTTTTGTTTTGTTTGTTTGTTTTGGTACCGAGGATCAGATTCACCACCTTGCACTTGCCAGACAGGCGCTTACACTGCTGAGCTAAATTCCCGGCCCTACTTTCTCAATTTTAAATTAAATGTTTTTACTTTAAAATCAATTATGCACACAATTAGAACTTTTATTTTACAGTACTATCATTTTAGAAATTTATTTATCTAGATTTGCATATGCAGCATATGAGTTCTGTTTATTTCTCCTGAAATACTTGGCTTACAATTAATCTCTACCTTAAGGGCATTAAGTGTTTCTTTATGACCTTGCAGTCCACAGATAATCATTACACTTTCCAGCTAAACTAGAGCCTGATTCAACTTACTGTTTTTTGGTTTGATTTGTTTGCCTTTTGTTTGTTATCTTTTAAGAAAGAGCCTCATTGTGAAGTACCACACGCATATTAGAATGCATTAAACAATGCTCAGCTTAACTAGTAGTTATGGTTTGGCAGGTAGTGGAGAATAAATTCTGCACCTTAGCAATAGGGGTGAGGTGAAAGTGATTAAGCCAATCTCCCTCCCAGTGATTAAGGTCACTGTCACTAATTAAGGTCAATCCCACGACCATAGATGCAACAACCCTGAATAAAATGTTATTTTGTTTACTAGTGATTAGCAAAAAGAATAAACTTTCACGAACAGTTCTATTTATCACAGGAAGATAACGCTGGTTTTACATCTGAAGACTGGTCAGTGTGATCGCTGGTAGTGAGGCTGGCTTGATCTCCTGCTCACTTCCATTGCTGAGGTGCAGATCCTCCTCTCCACGTTGTTCAACTTCAGAGCCATTTGTTTCAGATCAGAAAATGCTCTAGGAAACAGCAACACCAAATGCTGAGATCACCACATTCGGTATCTTTCCTTACATCTCTACTAATAATTCTTCACCATCATATTACTTCTTTGATGCTTTTAGAAAGATCTACCTTTCATATTTCTTCTAGGGGTTTCAGATATTTTCAGAAGGAGAGTTAGCCTGAATGGTTCCGTTATGATAAGAACTAGTAGAACCTTCTATTTTTTTCATGTTGTAATGTTTCAAATTTTCTGAAAGATATAAAGAGTAACATAAGGAACACTTGCATAATTACCACCTCACAACTCTAAACATACAACTCTAAAAGTACAATTGAAATTCTCAAGGTTTTCCTGATCCTGACCTTCTTCGTCTCCTCCAGAGTGTTCACTATCATGAATTTAATGTCTATGGTACTTTATTTTCCTTGTTATAAAGTTTATGTTAATAAAATTTACCATTTTAGACAGTTTTAAGTATATAGCTCAGTGGCATCCAATGTATTCTTTGCTGTGCAACTATCATAACTAGAGTGACGTCACCAGAACTTTTTCATCTTCCTCAACTGAATGATTAAGCACTAACTCCCCACAACCCCTCCCCTCCCCAGACCCTGCAACTATCCTTCTACTTTCGGTCACTACGAATTCGACTGTTCTAGGTACCCGCAGAGATAGAATCACATGGTATTTGTCCACATACAAATACTATACTCCATGAATATATATACACTCTTCTCATCTACCATTGTAAAAATTAGTAATTCCCAATTCTGAACCTGTTCTTTTTCCTGAATAAAAAGAACATTCTTCCCAGAAATTCTATGTGAACTATTTTTATGTGTTTTACATACCAACTGCAATATTTTAAAGATCCCATGTTATTTGTAAATATACTGAGCTACTAGTTAATCCCCTGTATAAGGAATCTTTGCTTTCAAATGGTAGGGAACACAGCTCAAATGACAGGTAGAGGTGTAGAACACAATGATTTACATAAATGAAATGTCTACATTTGGGGTTGTCTTCAAGTACAGCTGCTCAGCATCTCTTATTGCTATATTTTCATAGTCAGCTTTATTCTGAAGGTTTACCTGGTACCATCCTCTCCACTGCCAGGTCTTTAAATATAATGGCAAACACCAAAATATCATTACAGATCGCAAATCACACTGCCCCTAGGAACAGTGGGTGTCTCTTCCACACAGTTCCTTAAGCTTATTCTTTCACATTGGCCTAAACTGCATCATATGCTAATGGTTGAGCCAGTAAGTAGAGTCAAAGAATGCCATAAACTGAATGACTTAAGTCAACTAGACTTCATAGGAGGGGGATAGAGAAAATTCTCCACAGAGATAAAAGGAGAATTGCATGTTAGGTAACTAACAAACCAATGCTTATTCTAGCTCTTACATAGTGCAATAAAAAAGTTTATTGGAATGATACCAACATTGTTCTATTTCACCATTAGTGAGTCTAATAAGTATTGAAAGGAATAGCAGTATCTGTATTGTCTCAAATCTATTTCATGAGGGGGGAATTAAGCAACTTCAATGTAATAAAACACAGAATAAAGATCCAATACAGTTGATTAAACATTACATTTTGAAATCAATAAGAATTCTAAATGAAATAGAAATGAACTGTGTATAAAATTCCTGCAGAATTATTTGTCTTTCTGAGTTTTTATATAGGTTATGAAAAGAAACTTTAATATACAAAATTGGTCTCAGAGAAGTACCAGAAATCTGAAGTAAAAGTGAAGATTCTTAAGATGAAAATCAATTTTTCCACTTGCATCTATAACTCAGACATTATAATGAAGGTCAAAAGGAACATATAATTTTTTACACAGAGATTCATTATACATATAGCTTTCTCATACGTCACATGTAAAAATCAAAATATACTATGTTTTTTCAAGTAGAAAGCATTATTTATGAGGAAGAGCAACAATGACAACTTAGCTCCAAAGTTGCTGCCTTTTGCTATTTTCTTGCTGATGTGAATTTGTGGATAACTTCCAAGAAAGATGTATTGGCATTAAAAAGAGTACAAGATAAAACTCAGGAATGACTGAGAAAGAGGTAATGACAAAGTGTTGGCATTATGCAGGTACTGTAGAGGCTAAACTCTGAAACTGATCAGTAAAAAGAAATCATATAAAACTTACATGGTCCCATCTCATACTGAACAATTGGGACCTTTAGAAATGAGATTTTGCTCTAGCCCAAAATGTCAGAACATTTTGTTATGGACAAAGGGCAGGGAAATGACACGGACACCACCAGAAAATAGAGAAGGAAAAGAAAGCTGTAGGAGGGTAGCGTGCTAGGACACTAATACATTTGCATATTTCTAAGGGTTTTTAAATGTCTATGATTTTTCTTTTTTAAAAAATTGCTTTGGAATGTTTATTCACAATCTGTTAGCTGAGATTATAAGCAGGTGTCCAACAGAAAATACTGATGATAATGATATTTATATCTCGTAATTTACTTGTGGAGAGCTCAAATTTTGTTTCATGGATACTTAACCTCCTAACAAATACAGCTACACCAGGTATAGCTGAATCTGTTTACCTGTAATCAATATTTCATGTTTTTGCAGATCTTTTTTGGTGCTGCCAGTGGGTTTCACTAAACCAGACTCCATTAATTCAATCATCTTTTGTGACTAACAGTCCACATTCTTTATTCAGAAAGCAAGATGAAGCAGGTGTACAGCGTCACTATGAAACTAATTATTCCATTCCACCAAAACTACTGTGTTCATTTAGATATCTTCTCCACTGCTTCCCAGGGCAAATTATTTTGCTTCACTCACCTTTCATAACACGAACGGAACCCATTTTGGGCTTAGGTAAAATGCAGAACAAAGGCTATATAACTAAAAGTTCTAAGATCTCTTAGTGATAGAAAATAAATCATATTTTGGGAGTTGTGAACATTTATTAGTTTTGATTTTTTTTGTTGTTTTATTTTCATTTGGATCATTAAATATTTGGGATTTGGAAAAGTTTGCTTCTAGATTCCATTTAAGCATGAACTGAGCATCTGTTAGGTGCTTGAGGCATGAACATAACTTCAAGTTGTGATCTCAGGAGGATCAA